>JAVRXN010000002.1:58553082-58555582 GCA_033556935.1 Timema podura | reverse complement strand
ATCAGCGAAACCCGTTAGCTGTACTTGCTTCGGTAACGGAATCTCCAATAGTTCATCGTAATTTGCGTTCCATAGGTCAGGGCCCATGACCGATCCCTGTGGTACGCCAGCCGTTATCGGATACTCTTGGGGGCCTTCTGTGGTTTTGACGATTAACGTTCTTGCGTCGAGATAATCCTCAACTATGGCCAGGTTCTCCTTTTTTATGTTGAACCGATGCTCCAGTGCGTCCAGGATGTCGCCCCATCTCGCACTGTTGAAAGCATTTCTTACGTCGAGCGTAAGGAGGATGCAAACTTTGCGCGATTTAAGGTTACCAGACCACGCTTCGGCTGTAATTCCTATGATCTTCTTAATCGCGCCGATCGTCGATCGGCCCTTTCGAAAGCCGTGTTGATTTTCGGCGAAACCACCAGCGCGGTCGATGTCGTTCCGAAGTCTCGCCTGTATCAGCTTTTCGAGCAGTTTACCAGTGATGTCCAGCATGCAAAGTGGCCTAAAGGACGAAGGTGTTATGGGGGGTCCCTTCCTTTATCCAGGAGGACGAGTCTTTGGCGTTTCCAGACAGTAGCAAACGTTCCAGTTGCAAGGCACGCATTATATACATTCAGCAGCATATCCGGGAATTCCTGGGCTATGATCTTAATCACCGACGTTGGAATACCATCGGGACGGGTGCCTTCCCTGATTTAAGGGTCCTAGCTGCATCTTGCAGCTCCTTGGTTGTGAAAGATGAGACTTCACCACTACGATCGTTAGGTCTTTTTTCTCGCGGTGGGTGTTTAGGAAACAGCTCCGCAACAATGTTGTTCATTATGGCCGGGGTTTTTGGCGCTTCTGGTGAAGCCTTTCCAAGTTTTTTAACTACAATTTGGTAGGCTTTGCCCAAATATCCTGTTCAAGATCGTTGCAGATTTCTTTCCACAGTGTCGCTTTGCTCGCCTTTATGGCATAATTCAACTCCTTTTTAGCCTTTTTATACTCGCTAGAGTATGTGGCATAGTCAAGGGTAGGTTTTGCGACTCTCGTTGCTCGCCGACGAAGTTTAAGACATCTCTTCCGGAGCGCCGCGATTTCTGGCGTCCACCAATATACCGGCCTGTGAGGGCCATGGTTTTTCAAACGTGGCATGGAGGCGTCACAAGAGGTGGTAATGGCCCTCATCGTTATCAGCACCATTTTCTCCGTCTCGTCACTAGCATTGGGTGTCGGGTGGACTTTGAGAGTTAGCCATCTTCGCGTAAGGGACGCTCGTAGAGCTTCTAGGTCCAGCTTTTTAGCGTTCCACCTCCGTTCTTCAGGGCTCTTTTTTATTGATGGAGTGGAAGACCCTTCAACACTGAACGTGATGTGTTGATGATCACTACCACTGTAATCTTCCGAAAACTCTCCAGTTCTTTATTCTGCTGGACACTCTTGGGGTCCCAGTGAGATGTCAAGAATAAACTCGTGGTACCCCGGTCTTCTGAAGGTTGAGGTATTTCCAATGTTCAGGACTGTGAGGTCAAGCCTTGCAGCAAAATCAGCGACTTCCTTACTCTGGTGTCTGAGAAATCTGCTCCCCATTCGGCAGCTTTGGCGTTGAAGTCACCAGCTACGATGGTTTCGCCATTAAAGTCGCTAATGGCGTCTTCGATGCTAGCCAGCTTTTGACGGAACATACTAATTCCTTCATTGGGTGAAAGGTAGACGCTCATGAAGTAAGTCGAGGGAGTTTTTATCCAGACAAACCTTCACCGCACCCGCTGTCGCTGGTGTTTACCTTGTTAGGATTTACAGTCCAGATCGCTGCAGTGTTGGTTTTATCCGTAATCCATGTCCTATCTTGAAGGTTTGAGTATTGTTCGCAAATGATGCAGACGTCAGTCTTGTCTTCGAAGACACGCTGACGTAGCAGATTCTGCGCAAGCATGCACCTGTTCAAGTTTCCTTGGAGTACGCGCGTCATTTCTGGGATCTTGTAGCTTCAGCTAATGCAATACGGAATGCCTTGCAGGCCCCGAGCCAGATATGTGGCACAAGCCGTCTTTAGCATCTTTGTCCGGTGTGCACAAAAAGCATTTTGGCTGCTCAGCAGAGTCTACAGACTTGTGGCTTTCTCCGCCACATTTGTAACACGATTTGCTTCTGTCAGGGCCCTTGCAGCTATGCGCATGGTGCCCGTATCCAAGACATTTGAAGCATCGCCTTACTTTTATAACTGGGCGGACACGACAGTTTACCCAGCCGACTTTAATGTATGTATGTATGTATGTATGTATGTATGTATGTAGTATGTATGTATGTATGTATTATGTATGTTTGTATGTATGTATGTATGTATGTATGTATTGTATGTATGTAT
Organism: Timema podura; assembly: GCA_033556935.1. Taxonomy (NCBI): domain Eukaryota; kingdom Metazoa; phylum Arthropoda; class Insecta; order Phasmatodea; family Timematidae; genus Timema; species Timema podura. The sequence continues at coordinate 58,553,238 of JAVRXN010000002.1, read as the reverse complement.
GTATGTATGTTATGTATGTATGTATGTATGTTTATGTATGTATGTATGTATGTATGTATGTATGTATGTATGTATGTATGTATGTATGTATGTATGTATGTATGTTGTATGTATTGTATGTATGTAGTATGAGTATGTATGTATGTATGTATGTAT
>JAVRXN010000002.1:58530203-58552982 GCA_033556935.1 Timema podura | reverse complement strand
AAAAAAAATTAAGGGCACAAATTATGGAAATGGTTTGCCAAGGGGTACGCAAGCGAAAAGAGGTTGGCAACTGCTGCTCTAGAGCTTAGTGGAACTATCTCATCTTTGATAAACTCGGCTATATGAATACAAGTATATTTATTTTGTTTGGAATGTACTGACATATTTTTTAAACACATCTATAATATCATTTTAAAATATTTTGTTCTAGTTTGACAGTATTAAAATATCATGAGAATTATTTCTATAACAAAAGTCATTACGTTATTTTGAAACGATTAAAATTGATTCTAGCCATTTTTGAAAGAGTTTATACACCTTTGTTCTTAGTAATAATTCTCACCCACTTTCGGAGGCCACATAATCTAATGTGCTATTCACGCAGTAGACAATACTGCTGATGACGGGGAGATCAAGGTTCAAATCACGGTTGGGTGTACTGAGGGTGGCTTTCCAATGTGGTATTCCCTCATCCCTCCATGCAAATGCGGGTACACTTATTCCAAATAAAGCCTTACTAATCCCTAAAACCATTAGTGTAATTAGTGCATAAGCGTATAACATGAACGTGTAGTAAGAAGCAGTGCTAAAAAAACTAGATGAACTATTTATTTAAATTATGAAGGTAACCAATTGAGTACTATGGTGAAGTGTGGCCAAGTCTATCTTCCTAGACTCACGTAGCAACAGGTCACCGTTGTAGGTAAGGTAAGTTAGAATTCTGGCTACGTGCGATTCTACACATGTAATTGATGAATTGTAATTTTTTCATAATATTTCTAGACTTGTGTAGTTTAACTTTCTCTAAACATTTCTCCTTCATCCTTACATCTTAAATTAATAGCCCGTGTGTTGGGAGCACATTACATCGCTGGGTGCTAGATACAAGATCTACGCTCGAACAAAAAACCCGGGGTCAAAATGTAGATTTTTATATTCTTACTTGAAAACAGTGAAATTTGGACCATTAAATAATTCACATAATTTTAAATAATTATTTTCAATTTTTTTAATGTGGTAAAATTGTCTCATTGGTCTCAATGTGCTAACGAATTAAATATAAATAGGCTAAGTGACATAAGTATTAATTGTTTCTAGTACTCAACCTATTTATATCTACTACTCTAGCACTGCATTGCAAGGATTATGTATGCTATCTATCTCTCTATCCATACAGCTATCTATCTGTCTAGCTATCCATCCATCTTTCTGTCCATCTATGTAGCTATCTCTCTCTCTCTCTCTCTCTCTCTCTCTCTCTCTATATATATATATATATATATATATATATATATATATATATATAAAACAAAATCACTTTATTTGACGTAATTATCTTTTTATTGGTTGATTAAACATACACACAATTATATAATAATTGTGTGTATGTTTAATTTATTAATAAGAATATATCCACCCATATATGTATATATAAATATACATAGCAATAGCAATTTAATTCAAATTAATTATATTTCTATTAAGTGATGAAACTTAAACGCAATTATATATATATGATATTATATATATAAATTAATTTATTTATCTATATATTGATATAACGTCGTATATGTTTAATTAATTAATAAAAATAGAATTATTTCAAATTAAAGTGATTTTGTTATGAATATCTATATAAAGGGAAGTGTATAATTTATAAATATATATATATTTATATATATATATATATACTGCGTAGAAGTAGTGTAGAATTTATATATATATATTCTGCGTATACGCACGCCATTATATATGTATATATAAAATGGCGTGTATGTTTAGTCAGTTAGTAAAAAATAAATTACCTCAAATTAAAGTGGTTTTGTTATTTATATATATTCTCTATATACTTATATGTAAATTATTTATGCATGCTTATGCATTATATATATATATATATATATATAAATAAATTATATATTTTTATCACTTCTTCTTACTACCCGTTCAGGCTATACGCATATTTAATAATTAAACTATTTTGATAGGGATGAGAATGGTTTACATTTTTAGAGGATTTGTACCAGCATTTGCGTGGAATGAGCGTGGAAAGCAATTGAGGGAAAGTAACCTTTACACCAGACCGGAATTCAAGATCCAATCTACTCGTCTACGGTAGTCTAGTCTATTGTGATAGTAACGCCTTAGACCGTGCGGCCACTGAGGTGGGTAATATTGTATATATACAAGAATATATTAGGATTAAATGGACGGGAACACGAATAAAGGTCAGTGTTTTGCCAGTTTTTATAGAAAAACCTTTTTTTGTTTAAAATATATTAGATATTGTTTGAATGAATACACTTAGTTTAATTTTCTACATATATATAGTAATTTCAACAATTCTTGAATATGTCATGACTCATGAGCGTAGTGGAATATAAATACATATAAACTCTTTTTAAGAGAAAAGGAACAGTCCTGTTAAAATCTCACGATGTCTCTGACAGATGTTTAAGAATTGTTAACATTATAACGTGTAGAAAATTAAACTGAGCGTATCTAATAAAGATATATTTTATTCGTTCTGCTCTAAACAATTTTTTTGGCTATACAAATTGCAAAAATACACACCTAAACATTACTCAAATTCCCTTACACGCCACCTTAAGACGTCCTTCAAATCTTTTATACTTTATACAAGTGTTATTTAAGCATGTCTTGTATAACACCTTATGTTAGGTTTTGAAAGTATCTGGACATGTCCCCTTGTTCCCCGGGCCAAAAGGCAGTCCTGTAGAAAGCGGCCCAAGGCGGAGATGTGGGTGAAGGGGCCTGGCCGGCTAGCATGCCTAAACGGACCAATGCAACGCCACGAATTAAAATTAACAGGTGTCTTTTTTTTGCCGCGTGTCATTTCTAGACCAATTTACAAGTTAAATGAGTGACTAATCAAGTGTAGAGAGCACCCTTTTTCCCAGGGAACGTAAAGTTGGATTCACTGACTGGGTTTGATGAGAAGTTGGCACGTCTGATTCATACCTACTCACATCGATGGACACGCGGAATACATGTCAGGCTAATCCAGTCTAGTTTTACTATCATTTATATATTAGGTTTTGAATCCCAGCTGAGTTTTTCCTTAAATGTGTTTTCATTATCCCTCCGTGCAAAAGTGAGTACATTTAATCTAAGTTCTACCTTTCTCATCCCTAAATAACTATTACAATACAATACAAAGCTCATATGAGTAGTAATACGCTGGTTAAAAAATCATTCCCGTAAGGCCGTTGGTTTGGGATTAACCGGAGGTTTATCTTCATTTAATCACTACATAATTATTCAGTTCATTTTGTTACACTAGGTTATATAATAAAGTCATTTATAGCTACTAATGGACTTACCATAAATTAATAATAATATAACCTAGCTTAATATTCCCTATTTATATAAATTTATGACTTATTTGTGTTCGATATTGTCAATTAAATTTAATAATCTTAGATATTTTTTCATATTGTAACTAGCTATTTTTTCATATACTCATAAGTCATGCTAACAGTGGAAGTTTTTTTTAAGATGAATTAAATTTTAACCGTTGTAACATAAATAGGTCTACATTCATCATTTGTGAAGATTTGCACAACTGTAATTATTTTTGAATTTGGTAAGAGGTATTTTTTATGGTGATAAGACTATAGCTGCTTGTTTACATTGTACTCAGCTTGATAACTACTATGTCATCAATTCTAGATTGTGGGTCAGAAGTGGCCCGCACACGTCAAGTTACCCATCCATGTTGAATGGGCTAGTATCCAAGATCATCTGAAGTCTAATTGCTTGTCAAGTGAATCAAACGAGATTTGAAACAGTTCCGTGAAGGAAGAACCATATTTAATAGGTATGCGAGAATTACGTCATACTCTAGTATGGACATTCCTAAATGTGGAGCGTGACTCATATTCTTTAAATTAAATATGTTACTTAATAATAATAATTTAAAAAGTTGTATTTTTTCTAAGTCCATCACCTTAGCTCAGTCAATGGCGAGTTTGTCTACTGAACTATGGTCCCAGATTCGATTTCCAATAGAGTAGGAAAATTAATAATTGGTCAAATTGGGCCTTCCTCTTTGAAAGTGATGAATTAACAGCCAGAGGACTGAGTGATGTTTCAATTCTAGAATAAAGTCAGTTTAGAATCAGGGTCCTTATACGATCACCAATTTCAGAAAGTGAATTTAAAATAACCCATACTAATAATAGATTAGTTTAGAAATTAATTTCAACTATTGTCCTATGATTGAGGAACTAGATATTAGGGTGACGCATGATTCAGATTGGTAATACATAGTTTATTTGGCCACTTTCCGAAACACAGTAACTAGTTTATTTTTGTCCAATTTATACGATTTTTGCCACTTTTATTTGGTCAACCTTGAATTGAATATGTCAAATCAATAATTGAATAGTTTTAAAATGCTTGCAGTTGGAAGTACATCTTTGGTAAATTTGCTTCTTTTAAAGGCATACACCAGTGAGTTTGCTAGTCCGTAGGCTCGATTCTGACGTCATTACCTCCCTCGGATGACCTTGGGGATGCGCAGACATCTACCTTGTAATTCGTATTACCATGGTGTTGGCTGATCGGTTTTACGAGCTACAGGTTGCAGTTGCAAACTCTTATCCACTTTGTAAGAGCATAGTAAACGGTCTCGTGTTATTCATGTGATTATTATTTATTACCCTTTGTGTATGAAAATAATAAGTTAATATATGAATGATTTTTGTGTGGGGTGTGAAGGGGGTAGGGATCTGTTATAGGGGCAGTTTGGTCTGGAATGTAAGAATGAAATTAGGGTAGCCCTTACTCAGAAATGTTTTTTTTTATTTCTATAGTATATTTTATTTATTTTTTAAAAAAAGTCTTGGATTGGCTTTAGTTTGGCTCATTTGTAGAATCATTGTTAGCTGAGGTCGTATTTATTTATTTCTTCTTCTTAGAATTTAAGTGTTGCCTTAGTTATCCTTTTCTTCTTGATATTATCATGGATGGGAATCAGTTTTTCGTTTATCTTGTATCTCTGTGTGATCAGCCATGCACCAAGTTACGTTAGGTATTTCCAGGATAGCGTTACTAATGTTTAAGTAAATCTTGGTGTCTGCCGTGAAAAGTCTGGTTATTTAATTTAGTATTGACATGTTTGCTCTATATGTATATCAAAAATTAATTTATTTTATTAACAGCTCTGATAATAACTTCAGCTTTCGTATTTAAATCTTTAATCTAAAATATTGAATAGTAATAATATACCTAATTCAAAATTATTTCGTAGCAACGAATAAATATTTTTTTATGATAATTCAGCAGAGCCTAGATTTTGATGACTTTTTTCATCTCATGTAATGCTCATAAGTACATCAACATTGTTCATGATCGCCTTATTATAGAAATGTATATATGTGCTGTAGGTCATTTTTTGTCATTTTTCAATAAAAGGTAATAATTTATTTCTGAGCTTAATTTTTGAGTAGTTTTTAATAAAATACTTTAGTCATTTCTAGGCATTTACGAGCCATTTAAAGGCATCCATGTTCAATGGGTATCATTTTAATTAATTTCAATATTTTATAAATGCATAAACACTCAAACTTTTTTTTAACACACAGTTGTAGGAATGAGAAACTAATGTAAACATTGGCTCATTTTTGCTTATATGGTTGTAAAATACATATTCCTCTTGATAAAGTGCAACCAAGCTTGAAAGGGTTCTTTTGTAAGGGGGTAGCTAAACTAATACTTCCGAAGCGTACATTTGTAAATTATTATTATTATATTTGACAGATTGCAAAGTTTAGTTTTTAAAGTCCTTTCATTGCATTTCACATTTTGTAAAGTGCGTGTTTTAGATTTTTCCGTGATGTCGCAATGCTATGACATCATCACAGCGCTGATTGGTTTTGGTTCGGATGACCTAATGGTCAATTTTATTTTGTATGTGCTCCCATTGATTTTTTATGTATGCGCATTGGTTTTTATGTGTGCCATTGGATCGTATGTCTGGTTAAGATAGGGACTGGTGTTGGAGTTTATTTTATTTATTGGTAGGGGAACGTGCAGTCCATGCCGTTTTGCATTCCTCCCACGACGTCCCAGGTATCGCTACTGAGGGCACATCATGAACCTCTCCCGACGACAGTTTAACGTAGAGTGTGATCATCCGGCAATGGCTCCCTCTCACAAGCCCCTGAATCTATTTTGGTGTCACAACCCTCCCCCTCCTCCATTTATGTGGCAATGGGTTTTCGCGGTGACGTCATCTTAACCCTTGCGCAGTTTGGCGGCTCGACAAGACAAGTTGAGATATGAATGGATCGTGACCTTGAAACCGTGAGCTAGTACATGATGTCATTGACACTGGCCACCCTCCCTTCCCCCTTCTATATGGCAATGGATATTGCCGATGACGTCATTGCACTGTCGCAATCCTGATGACTCATACCTGGTGTCAGTTTGGTGGCTCAACAAGACAAGTCAAGACAGGACTAGATTGTGACACTGAGGTCATTGACCCTGTTCATGCTTGGCGCCAGTTTTCCGGCTCGACAAGTTGATACTCGTATTTGGTTACACTACGTTTAAGGGACAAACAGGTTTTGCTAGAATAAAACACGATATTACAAACATATATTTATTATACATTAAAGGTTTCACAGACATAATATTTATTATGTATTAAAGGTTTCATAAACATACATAATATTTACTATACACTTTTACAGGAATGACGCATATATTCGTTCATACGTTTTCTATAGTGTCTCTTAGATGAGTTAGTAAAATTGTTTTTAGTTCACAATCTAGCATGTAATAGTCCAAACCGATGACTTGACGTGTATAGAAGGTAGCACTGATAAGATCCAGGTTTCTGATGTGCGTTTCCACCGTAGGCTGTTCGAGGTCAATGACATGCACTGATTCTGTTAGCGTGTCGCATACATCCACGACGAGTGTGTAGATCAAATCGTTGCAATATTGTGCGACAGGTGTCAACCACATATCGTATCGATCGAAGGTGACTTCTATTAGGTCCCACACATCACAAAGACGCTCCTAGCTAGGTGTTAGATAGGTGACCCATTTGAGTCCAGCGTCTTGTTTTTCGCTTATGACGACCATACGGTCACCGCACACGTGTCTCAGAGAGATTTTATGATTAGTCAGACTAATCATCTGAGGAGGCTGAGTGTTGCTGAAAAGTTTGATATGACCGATTTCTAGCCGCCCAGTTTTTGCCACTCTGTACGGTTAAACACAGCACAGTTCCCTCAGCATTTTTTTAAACTTGACATAGGACGTAAAGTTGTTCTTGATGCTCATGCCAACGATGACTCGCTTTGCGTCGACTTCGTCTAGCAGAAACAAAGTGTTGAAAATACTGGTGATGGTGAGCGGCTTCACCGTCTTTGCTTTGTGGATGCAAACATCTTGGCCTTCCATGATGTTTGATCGCTTCGACGACTGTCGTGATTATGGTCAGCATGCCGTCGAGATGTCCCTTTTATAGGTGCACGCTGATTGGACTCAGCCTCTTGAGGGGTGGCAGAACCCTACCGTCTTGAAAAATGTGTTGTAAAATATCAACACCCTATAGTCGTTGGGTGTAGGTTTGGTGGGTAAGAATAGGGTTAGAAAGTTTCATTGGAATATTATAGGCACGATAGAGAAGGTATACGAGACAGTAATGTCCGCAAATATTTGAGGCTATGCTTTGAAGTTGTATCGTGTTATGAGACGTACGTAAAGTGTTTTTGTGTATAATTGCCATATGTTATTTATACGGGGTGTAAAAACCATAGCTGTCAAAAGATTCTCCCACACCGTTCTTGTCGACAAATATGGTGACCCAATGCGTTCCAGGCTTAATGTGTGGATCCATGTTGATAACGAGAGTGGCAGGTCACGCCATTCTTCAGGTTAGTTGATCAGCAGGGAAAACTCCCGAACGTACAGAATGGAACCACGGGTTTTTTTCAGCGCACGTCTTATGGTGTGCGTGTCCATCTTCAATCATCCAATCTCGAAGTCTCCAAACGATGGAGGCCGAACAGAAATTCCATAAACAACTATGTGCTATGTACATAGTGCGGCCCAATTCAAGTGTTTTCAGAGATGAACAACCTCTGTCGTACAGATCTACGACGGGCGTAGGCGTGTATTTGGCTAGAAACTTGTTATTTTCTGCCCCCTTGATATAGACGGTTTATGCACCCGTTGTGGCACGAGAGATGAGGGGCTCGAGCATGCTGTAATCCACATCACCACTATCCCAGGTAGTATCGTGCAGTTTGTTGACGATATAGTCGGCTTGCATTTTAGCAGTGGTGGAAAGCTCCTCGATAAAGTATGGGGATTTTAACACCCATTGTTGAAATAATGTACCGCATACAGATTAAACATTCAGTTCCTTGACAATAAACTCTTTGCTGTCTTTGATGAACCTTTGAAAATCTTCAATGACGTCCTTGATTTAAATCACGGGTGTAAGGGGTGGGAAGTTGCTTATATTAACTCCCATAATCGGTCACGATGTTTCTGTCCTTGTCAATGGTGATGATGTTGGCAAACTCCCCGTACATGATACAGTTGACGGTTTCGGTGAGAGCTATGGTGAATACTTTGATGCTCTAAAACCATGCCTCATCAAATTTCAGTGAGATGTGAGGTGAGGGAAGAGACAGGTTTGTACTGGAGCCATTGTCCACATTCAAGACTGTTTTACGTGGGTGTTATGGAAAAGAGATCCAGTTCACTCCTGGACCACTTGCAGAACTGGGGGTGTAGAAACGACAATTCAACTGAAAATATCTACCGCTTCTTTCTTGACCTTTTTACGTCGTGCAGCAACAGAAGACTGACGTCAGTGCTTCTTACGCCATCCTTTATAGCCTGATCTAGTTATCAGCGTGTCGATCTTCTGCTCCACCTTGCGTTTAAGGTTTGTTCCAGCTTCACTGACACGCTGCCGTAGGGCCTCTTTGAAAGGACGACGCTGATTGGCGACGTCAGAGAGCACGTCGATACCCATTTGAAGCACCTGTTTTCCAATGTTTTTAACGCCGCTTCTCAGCAACGGTACGACGCTCTTGAAAAGGCCACTGAAAAACTTTCTATTCCGCCCCCGAGTTAATAAGTGAATGAAGCTACAATTATAATTTTCTTTCTTTTTTGTATTTGAATGTGTGTAATGACAATACTATGAATATAATAACTAATATTTTATTTGATTAAGTTTGAAACAGTCAGCTGACAAAAGATTTTGTTATGCCAGCAAAACAACGGTGGATTGGAAGAAGAGAGGATCCAATTAAATCTTGCGTAATAAGCTGTCTATTTCCAAGCTTGTGGCTATAGTATTGTTACATGTAGAGGGTACCTTTTTAAACAAATTTAAAATATGTTCTTTAGTAATTAAAGAATGGCAAACTTAAAGGGTCCGGGCTATCAGGCGCTGCCAGTTGAGTTATGGCTGCAGGCGCCAGGGGTGCGTCTTCTTTAAAGTCTATCAAAAGAGCAAATACCTCTGTACACCAAAGACGTAATAAGTAAAATAGTTACCATTAAAGCATACAAAACGCTTTAAAACATACCTGAATTTATCCAATTTTCCAGCGCTTCGAAACTCATTTCGATGTTTATCCACTGCAATTATTAATTATAATGAATGAATGTAATAATTTCAGGGTTTATTTATAGTCGCTTCAACGAGGGTGTGTCACATGTAAAGGTGTCCGCTTCTTATTGGTCAATAATATTGTTTCCTCATTGGTGATTGCCTGATCCGAGTAAATCAGCTTGGATTTGCAATTACTCGTCATTCTTGCTCATACGTCCTGCAAATACGGACGTGTTAGACCCTCTGCTGTCTATGGGGCCCAATATGCCGTGAAGGACCACTATCCACCCCTCCACGGTCGTGTTAATTTTTCCCAATAACGCAAATGCGGGTACACATCTCGCCCTGTGACGTAAGGAGGTAGGAGGAGGTTCAAATTCCTACTAGGGTTAATATGTTGACAAACGCTAATTATTTTTATAAATACAAACCCTATCTTGACCATAATAATTATTTTTTGTCGCGCCAAAGGTCCCAGGTTCGATTCCTGTATCCAGGTGTCAATGATATCTAGCTGGAGTAATCATCATTAAAAAATAAATAATAGCTTTGGCTATTTGATTCTTAAACTAGCTATATGTTTCACATTTTAACCTTACGCAAATGATGATACATCACTACAGCCACTAATTTTATTATTCTGTCTCTCACCCGGCAAGAATATACAGATGGTGTTAAAGGGTTCTATTCCCATGTTCAGGTGTAAATTACGTGCAAATGTGGGTATACATTTCACCCTGTGACGTGTGGAGGTAGAAAGGTTCAAATCCCTACTAGGGTTTATAAGGTGACAAACACTAAATACTTCACATTTAAAATCCAAGCTAATGCTGGTGCACATTTTGCCTGGTCACACACTACAGTCAAATTCTGCTGGTGATCGATGTTAGGGCTTCAAATCCCTTCCACCCCACCGAAAGATAGCGAGGTTAGAATCCCAGTGGGCACGCCGTCTAAATGTCAGGCTCATCTATTTCTGGTGGAGAAAGTTGGAATTAATTCCCTCCTGAGGTAAACTGTTGGACGCAATAGATCGTCTATTATGTAAGTTTACCACTCTTTAACTATCAAAGAACATATTTTAAATTTGTATAAAAATGTTCTTTAACTATTAAAGATCAGAATTTATAGCCAAAGCTATTAATTATGCTTATTAGTGGGAATTACTCCATCTAGATATCATATTATTAAAATTGAAAAATGACACCTGAACACTGGGTCCCGGGTTCGATTCCCGTGTCCAGGTGTCATTTTTCAATTTTCAGAGTATTAAATAACATATTTTAAATTTGTATAAAAATGGAACATCTACAAGTAACAAAACACACACTTTCTCTCCCCACCCCAAGTAGCGGTTATCTCATGTTTGCCTGAAGAGCTTAGTTAAAGTTTGAGCAATAGATGGCGGTGGCTTCTAGAAACAGGTGATTTAAACCCTCACTGCTACTTTTACGATACTATCAAATTGACGCTCTGACGAGCGAATATGATTTTAAAACTAAAATATAGTGTTTCAGTGTGTTTAAGTATACTGATATTAATAATTAACTGTAGAAATTATATTATTGCTTTAGCCGGATATTAAAAAGAGAAAGAAAACCATATATATTTGCTTATGATATTTTGTTGTTGAGCCAAAGGTCCCGGGTTCGATTCCCCTGTCCAGGTGTCAATTATATCTATCTTGAGTAATCATCACTAAAAGCATAAATAATAGCTTTGCTATTCGATTCTTAAACTAGGTACCTATATGTTTTCACATTTCAACCCATAGAAAATGTTGGTACATCCCTACAACCAATAATTGTATTACTCTGTCTCTCTTTAGGGCAAAGATATCCAGAAGGCGTTGGCGTCAAATTTTGACAATCTACTGAGGGTAGATGCTTTTAAAATTAAAATATAGTGTTTCAACGTGTTTATAATAATAAACCGTAGAAATTATATTCTTTGCTTTAGCCGATTATTAAAAAAGAGAGAGAACCCTGTATGGTGCATGATACTTTTTTTGCTGAGCCAAAGGTCCTGGATTCTAATCCCGTGTCCAGGTGTTAGTGATATATAGATAGAATAATCCTCACTAAAAGCATAAATATTAGCTTTTGCTATTTGATTCTTAAACTACCTATATGTTTTAATTTATATCTTGGTAGGTAGACATCTTTTCACATTGCACCACAGCGCAAATGATGGTACATCTCTGTACAACAACTAATTTTACTATTCTGCCTCTCATTCGGGCAAAGCTATCAAGATTCGAATCCATGTTACCATACATGGTTAACCCTGAAACACGACAAGGTATTTTAATTAGGATTGTTCCGAAAAATCGGCCCCTAAATGAGCGTTTTATAAAGCACATCTAGGCCTGGGGACTTCAGAGGGCTACGACCCGATTCGTCAAGAGGGCTTGGGTGGGGTGGGTTAATGACTTTCCAATATGGTCGTTGCTACCCCTTTCAACATTTATAACAAGTTTAGGGTTAACAACTTCTGCTAAGGGTTGTTGCAACTTCAAACTTTTCCACTTCGAGGGATCTGACTTCCACTGAACTCACGAAGAGGGGGGTATGATGAAGTGAGGGGTAAAGTTAAAAGGGGGTCTTACGGCTGCGAACCCCTGCTGGCTGCTCGGTGGTCACACTCTACGCTAAGTGGCCGTCGGGAAAGGTTCGTGCTGCACCCTCACTAGCGATACCGACACGCCGCGAGAGAAGTGCCTGACACCATGGACTGCACGTTCCCCCCTACCAATAAATAAAACAAACTCCCACACCCATCCCAATCCTACCCAGACATACGATCCAATGAGCACACATAAAAAACCAAATGAGACAGAAACAAACAAGTTTGGAAAAGAGCCAACATGTTTGTAACACATACACAAACCAGTTTGGACAAGAACCAACATGTTTGGAACACATACAAACCCTGGAAATGGGTGGTAGAGTGGAGGGGAAAGGGTCAGGGGGAGGAGAGCGGGTCAGGATGGAGGGAGAAAGCCAACAGCCAATCTGAGATCAAGGGGCGTGGCCACGTGATCAGCTCTAATCCAATACGCGTCGAGTTTTATCTGGTCAACCACACTACTCACGACAAAGATGCGTTCAAAAATTCGATCACCGAAGGAGGTATATCTTATCTAAAATATATCGAACCCACTTTGGTGATCAAATGGTTCAAGGCGTCCTTCTCTAAATATACTGTTTTGATGATTATGGGAATATTGTGGTTAAAATACCTGTGGAGTGTACCGAAGGTGTTTTTGGTTTCACACTCTCCTTCCACAAAATATGGGTATATTTTATATAAATTATACCTTATGTATTCCTAATCCAATAGTGTAAATTTGTAGCTAGTCATAAAGGGTAGTAGGATTCGATTCACTAAACAAAATAAAATTATTTTTTCTCGAGTTAATTTTTACTAAAATCATTCTTATAAATAATAACACTTGAGTTTTACAAAATTGAAGCTTAATCATAAGTTACGTCATAGTTTTGTATCACCGACTCTTACTACCTGTTCAGTTTTATACAAAACACATATATGATAATTGCTCTAATGGGGTACGGATGAGGAAGAAGGCATTTTAGAAATAATCTACCCACATTTGCGAGGAACGAAAGTAGGAAAACATTTAGGAAAACTACCCTTAGTGAAAATAACCAGGATTATAACCTCAATCTTCCCAGCTTTAGAATACCAGTCTAACGTGAGATGGATACCTTAGAGTCTTAGACCATTCGGCCACTGAAGTGGGTACATTTTAAATAAGAGTCCGTAAACACGTTTTCAAAATACTGAGCAAGTATCCTCACAATGGCCGCTGTTTAATGTGCGGGACACACACACACAAAGGAATGTTTTAAATATTTACTATACATGACAATGTTTCAGTCAAGAACAATACATAATACAGATATGAAGTCAAGGTCTGCACTTAGCAGGTGAAGAGCCCTTTACATGAATTGACTAATTGGCTATTATGCCGCGGTGAATGAAAGATATACAACATTAATATTGACATATAGATGGGGTCGTTACCGACCAAAATTATCATGAGGGAGTTGTCTTATTTAAAAACTCCCTTCATTGTTCCTTCGTAAATGACATCTGCATACAAATAATGAACAAGCAGTGAGTGTGAGTGCCGAAAATTGTTATACCACGTGGAGATACTTACCCATCATTCATCCGCATTGGTGGACAAGCAGACTTAACGTCAAGCTCGTATAGTGTCATTTTATAGTTACAGGGAGTTTGGTATCTAATCCAGTCCAAATGCTCTGATATAGTTTCCCACATAATGGCTAACCACTATCCCTCCATGAAAATTAGGATATATTTCTTTTAAATTATACCTTCTTCAAACCTATACCAATGGTGTATTTAAATAATAAGAGAGCCCGAATTTATGGTAATACGTTGGGTAAAGTACCCATATTCATCTATGCCTTAAGGGTACCAAACCTTACGAAATATTTTTAGCCGAAGCTCTGAAACAAACAGGGCAAATTTTCGTTTTAAGTTTTAAAGTATGTTTATAAATCAGTTTATCGAATAGAATCAACACATCTTAGCTATAATATATACAGAATTTAAGAATATGACACATGATTCCCCAAATAAAAAGGTGAAATTTTGAAGGTCTTATTAGAAGCCTTTATTTTTACCTTTGCTGTATTTATACTGAGAGAAATACTTGTATATGTAAACACTCAAAGAAATTATTCGATCAAAGCTTTAGCTGATTCGAATGTCTCTCAAATTTGTAGAATGCCTTGGTGCCTTAAAAAAAGTATTCCTTATCTTTATACATTTAAGTAAACATCAAACCTTTATAAAAAATTAAAGCGCTACAAAATTAAAATTATCATTATATTAATGAGTTATATTTCAAACGTTTAATATTTCCATTAAATTAATTTTTAAATAACAAAGAGATGTGAAAAGTACATTTTGGAAGCTTAAGAGATAATCTATAAATATTTTAGCTGAGTACAAGAAACTCCATAATAATCACAGTAGCTTGTTTCATGACGAATTCGTTTAGTAATGAGCATTTAATGTAATAATAGTCTTCCAACGGTATGTTAAAGCCTGTTGAATAGGCAACACTCTTTCTCTCCATGTTTGACAGGCTGCATTTGGAGCACTATTCAGTCCTGTCGAGTAGTGTTTTTATTGTCACTTTAAATTATTATTTAGAGTAATTAAAGCTATATTTATGAATCTAATGACTAGAACAGCAGACTATCTATTAAAGCCCGTTGACACGGTGTTAGTGGACTAATGCAAGTTTACTAGTATTAGCTTACTAGCATGCTAGTTGTGTTGACACGCATTTTTTCACTTGTATTAGTATCGTTTCTAAAAACGTGGCTGAAAATGAAGTGGTGCGAACTGATCTCTCTATTGGATCCTTTTTTTTCATCACTGCTTCTGATTTCTCGTTCGGGTTATTGATACGCATATAAAGTCTATTCAGCGTAGGAATTGTTTTCTGAAAGGCCTTTTTCCCTACTAGAAATCTATTATATAGTAAGATATTGGTAGGAAAAAAGACCTTTCAAAGAATAATTCCTACCGTGAATGGAGTATACTAATAATTACGCTTATGTGTTAGGAGCTAGGAAGAGTGAATTTAGAATAAGACTGGGCGGCCAAATAAATTACAATTTTTCAGTAAACGCAATGTATCATAACTAGTTGACCTATTTAAAAAATTGTTTTATATAGATAACATAAAAACGTTTGTGATTAGTATGTCTAATATTTCTTAATTCCTTAATACATTAAAATATGTTTCAGTTGATCCCAAATAATTATTTTATTATTTTGCTTGATTTGTTATAACTCACTTAGCATATATGATCAATAAAATTAAACTCAAAGTCAATAAATCCCAATAAAACCAAACTAGGTTGAACATTTTTTATAAATAGGCCTAACCCCGGTTTTTTCAACCCTGTTTTAAATGTTGGTATACTAATAACAAAATATCTTGTTAAATGATAGCTAGCTAGGCCTAAAATATTCCTTAAAAATAATAATAAATTAATTTGTAGATTGGTTTAAATATAAACTATCTGGTTTGCTATGAGACTATAATATAATGTTGTGTATCTACTCAAGTTGCCAAAGCATTACTACAAAATGTTTGAAATGTATGGGCTGAACATTATTAATTAAAACTTATAAAGATTGGTTAAAGTGTCAAATACGGAGATTGGAAAGCGTGCCGGTGATTTCGCGTGAAATTCGCCGGCCAATCATACCTTACTTGCCGATAACACGAATATTATGTTGCCGGAACTAATCACGGTACTACAATGTTTTATTATATTTTGTGATTGTATGTAAAAAAATTACACATGCCACGTTGATTGGTAGGAAATAATGGTTTGATAAAATTATTTATAACATTTGTTAACTGATATTAAATAATATCGCTCACAAGGCACTCTTGCAATATTTACATAACATTTTATTTTGGACACTTCTTGAGAATATGTACGCCTGATATCACTTTACCAAATCCTCTAGTGCAATATCCCTCGCATCCTTATCTTTATAAATCCGGTGCTTAAAATTCCACAAAAACTCATTATTTTCATAACATTCCACAAATAAGTGTCTCCCGCATAACAATATTTTAGTTGCCACCATTTTGAATTGTCTACTTGCATTAGTAAAGTTGGAAGGTGACCAACTTTTTCAGTTGCAAGTCGACTTGCATGTTAGTAGCTTGCTCGTCTGTTTACACGCTGCAAATTGTGCGCGCGCAGCTAAATTAGTGGACATTAAATTAGCCAACTAACATCGTGTCAACGGGCCTTTAACGAAATACAATCTAGAACAGACATAGCCCATGGTTCCTCACACCCGTTTATATATTACATTGAAAAGGAACGCTCAAATTTTTACTAATTATACATTTTTCAGCCATGTTAGGAATCGATCCCGGGCCCACTATCTCAATAATCATATAGCTAGTTTGACATTGGTTAGTTGGAAAAATTGGACAGTTTGAACCCACCATGGCTCTCCATGAAATCTATATTTAACTCAATGGTAGAAAATAACATTTAATTTGAATTATAGAAGGAAATATTTGGATAATTCAAACCTCCACATTGTTAATTTTGTCGTGTTCGTACCCATCTCTACTAAGCCACCTTAATGCCGAGAGTGTCATATAATGTTGGAGTTAGCATTGACACAATACTAAATGAGAGAGTGGGGAAGTTATCCACAGCCGGCGAGTGGGCTTCCTAATAAAAGGGGATGTTTTTGCTCCTAGGCTTTCATCGTTTCTGATAAGTCTGCAATTTTCGTATACTAATTTTTCCAAGTTTATATATTTCGATTAAATTTTTACTATTTTACATATGTATTTATCGTGTATGTGTGTTTTATATAGCATATAAAAAGTGTGTCATATATGTAACATATTTTGAGGTTATTGATTTATTGTGTACCAGGTGCCTAGATAAACATGAAAATGGTTAATTCGAACTTTTTTAGATATCACTTGATCTTAGAATTTAAAAAGTTCTGTTGTAATATATATATTATTTATTGCATTTAAGTATATCTTAATATAAAAGCAGATGTGTATAAGAACCCAATTTACCCGCGTCGGTGGCGCTAGTCGCACTAGTTTCGTGTTGAACTTGATTGCCGAGGTTAGAATCTCAGTCGGGTGAACTGAAGGAGATTTTCCCTAAATGGTTTTCTACTCTACCTCCACGCAAATGCGGGTTCACTTCCTCTAAATTTAACCTTCCCAATTCCTAATCAATTAGCGAAATTAGTACTTAAGCGTACAGCACGAACGGGTAGTAAGACGTGGTGATAAGCAAGATAAATACAAAAAGAACCCAATCTAAGCCTAAGTTAACCTAAAACAACAAAACACATTGTAAAACACTCAAATCAAGAGTAAGCCTTACGGTATCAGGAGAATTTGACTAAACCAATGCATAATAGGCTATTTAAATTACATTTATTATCAGGGCCAATCCATATTAACCTAGATCTGTATTAGACCTTCCACCGAAAGAACAAGCACCCCTAAATAAATACATTTATTAATTTAATCCAAAATCACAAATTGGGAACTCTTCCTATCGTACTTGCTGAAATTTCCTTGACTAGACATTTTTCGATTCTTATCTTAAAAATACCATTAAAGAAAATCTACATTAAGCTATTTACAAAATAACGCTAATGTTATTTGCTTAGTATATATTTATGGTAGTAGCAATTAACATGCGCTTTTGTCACCTGTTACTAAACGCAAGTAAGGGAATAGGATTTAAGTGAATGCTGAAAATACTAAGTATATAACCCTACAAAAAACACAGATTTATGACAATAATTTAGATATTACTAAGGACAACATAGTTATAATTTTACTTGGCTAATGAATATACATTTTATGAACAATTTTAGCTAGCAATAACGATATTTAGAGTGGAAATCAAGAAAAGAATACAGTCAGAAAATGTATGCTATTACTTGGCCATTAAGTTTTTGACGTTTTCAAGGAATATAAAACTCATAATTTTCATAATATACAAAACAATTTTACCGGTTGTTCTCTATGGGTGTGAAACGTAGCATCTTACCTTACATAACGAAATAAATTTAGGGGTGTTCTAAAACAAGGTGCTTAAGAAGTGACTTGGTGAATTGGTCGTTAAGCTACTTTGTTATTGACTCTAGATGTAATCGGTTATTTCAGAAAGCGGAAGGGAAATTTTAATATTAAACAAATATAACTACCCCCCCTCCCCATGCTACTCATATTATAATAATAGCCTTACACAGGACTCGTCCTTCTTACCCTATCCTTGCCTCAGGGATGAATATTAAATTCAATAAAGCAGCAAATATTGTGGCAATATAAGTTCAGATTGTAACTTGTTCTTACCGAGATCTTTTATGGGCAAAATAAATTATTTAAACTTGTTCTGCTTGAAAAATAAATTGACGTGGGTTAAACAGGTTTCTTGATATAAATAACCAAATAACCAAGTCAAGTGTAACTAAATGATTACTTTATTAAAATAATAGTCGTAAAAAGGTAATGGGTCCAATGACATCTTATTAATTGCAAAATATAGATAGACTTGTTTCAGTAAACTGCTATTAATGTGGTATTAAAACAAACTAAAGAAGTTGTAAACATGTATTTATGATGGGCTTAAAGGGAGCTCCAGTTAATGTTCGTTTTATTACATTTTATTTTATAACAAAACATATTTTTTAATAAAATCAAATAAAATATTGGTAGAGTAAGTACGTTTTGTTTAATTTTCTACACATAGTTGTCTCAACAATTTTTAAATATCTGACAATGGCGTTGTGTGATTTAACCAGGACTATTTCACTTCATTTAAAAAGATTATTTTCAAACGCTGAGATGCTCATGACAATTATTCAAGAACTTTTGAGAGGAGTGTGTGTGTGGGGAAAATTAAACTAACTGTATCTATTATAGGAATATAAATATTTATATATTTTGCCAAATAAAACTGCAAATATACGGACTTTACCAACCTTTTCTTTTATCCAATCCTAGATTCATCCAATTACATTTATTTTTTTATGAGGGCACTATCATTTTCATATCAGCATTTAAGTATATTTTTAAGGTTTATAATTTTAACGATCTCATAATAAATGATTCTACATTAAGAAATAACCGGACTTTTATTGCATGTTCAGATGTAATAGTAATTAATATAATAATGATCTCAGCAGAATTTGAATTGAAAATATATTAATGGTATGCGGACTAAGGCATTAGTTTTGTCTTTGTCTGATTTAGTATCAGGTTGCGTGGTGGCAGGGGATCAAATCCAGGATGGTTGCACTGAGGAGATTTGTTCTAAATGGTTTCCCAATCTCCAGCCAAGCAAGTGTTGGCACATTTCCTTTCCCTTTCTCATCCCTACCAAGTAGAGTAAATAAGCCCGGACAGGTAATTTAGTAAGAGATGCCGCACGTAAATTGTGGACCAGAAGTTCAATCCACTTAATTGTGTGTTGGAGTTTGTGTTAAGGCGGCCACCGAAGCACTGAAATGTGTTTCAGGCATCCTGAAATCTCGTGTTGTTTAAGATGTGGCTTATTAATTCCAAATATGATCTTTAAAAAAATGGAAGAGAAAAAATTATAATTTCTCAAGGGATTGAAATAATTGCATTTTAAGTTTTATAATTTAAAAAAATCATTCACGTGTGAATAAGTTAATTCATTTTCATCAATGTTTCACGCGAATTATCACAAATATGAAAGTAAATAGTTAGAACCAAAGAACTAGCTTTTCTAATATAGATATTTTATTTAGCAGACTCACAATATCAAATTGTAAATATTAAAGGTTTATTTTAGAAGTTGTGAAATTTTATAACATGAGAGCTGTCCTTCCCCTAATAAAAATCACAATATGAAGATATATCATCCCTTAAAGTGTTGCCCTTTAGATCCCGCCTCTCCCCACGGATAATGCGTTGTTAGGATAGGTAATAATGATCAAACCAGGTCTTGTTTCCTAAAGTTTACCTGGAGTCTTCATAAGAAAACAAATGACTCGATTCCAGTGAAATAATTTTACAATATATAAAGATATACAGCAAAATTGAAAAATAATTTTATATATATCGTCTTGTTAAGTCAACAATCTGATGATTAGTTTATTGGAGTTTCTTCCATCCGTAGCTGGGCATGCACTCAACCCTTCGGCTGGTTGGTGCTGTCTGCACCATCTGGTACCATCCCATGTACTAGGGGAGTTCAGGGAGTTTGGTGGCTCCCTGTTGATTTACATACTACATTTCTATGAGCGAGAGTGAAAGTGCATACCAATTTTTGTCAGGAAAGGTATTTTTCACATAACCTCTAGGTTTTTTTTTACTTACCACAATAGACATGAGACAGACGCTTTACTCCCCCTACGAGGGAAATTGTGCTATGGATTTTAATCACTAAAGAAAAATCCGTCGACATAGGCTAGGTTTGAACCCATGAACATTGGGTCCTGAGGCGAGCACCTTACCCCAAGACTATCAAGGTCAATATATATTTTTCTTACTGATCTCAATTTCACTGCTGTCAAGTGAAGAATGCGTAGAACCGTAATTGGATGCCATTTCTGGTTACAGCGTAATCTTGTGTTTAATATTTGAGCTGATCGGCCGTGAGATGGCCTCTTAAGATTAACAGGGAAATTATATACACGACTATGATCTAACTAGAACACTTATCGATGTGCATCTTTCACAATTCCTTATTTGACAACGACATTGGAATCAGTTGAAGAGTTTTTTTATTTTAAAATAATTTTTAATTTCGATTTCATTATATTTTTAAAAATTTGATAAAACTTTTCCATGGTTTCAATTCCAATTGTTTCAAAAATAGAATACAGAAAGCCATACTATGATTACACCTGTTTCGAGCTGAACTAGCTACATCAGAAGCTGCTCCTGCCGATTGTAGTTTTAAAGTGTAAATAACACCAAACCTAATAAAAACAATCAAGCTGGAACATTAATTTCCCACCTTGAATTTTTTTTAAAATAACGTTGTTTAAAATTGCTTTTTTTGGGAGAAGAGGGGGTTATTCTATTAACATGGAAGAAAGGAACGCTATACCATTAAAATACATATGAAAGGCAAAGCTTGTCAGAAGAATTATTACATAGTTACGGAAACCGACAGTATCCGAATCATATTCGAATACATCGAAAATTGAAACCTGAACCTGGGAATCAGACCCGGTACCTTTGGGTCAGTGCACCATTGCTCTACCACAGAGCTCGTCCTGAATTCAAGGTCATTCTCTGCCTTAAAATATGAATGAAGAATTATTCTTAGCACGGGACTATCCCTTGATCATTCAGTGGTAGAGCACTGGCACGCTAAGACAAAGGTCTCGGGTTTGATATGCGTGTTCGGGTGTCATTTGTTTATCCATCCGAATATTATTTTATTAGGATAAGATTATCACCAAATTAAACAAATCGAAATTTGGATTGAAATTATATTCGCGGGTCTATTGGGCTAAGACTATCGTGGTAAGAAATGTGGTGAATAGTGTGCTATCTATTGCTGCTGGTTTTTTTTATTGCCAGGCCCTGTCAAAGGCCCATTTATCTCTGAAGAGACTGTACAATAGTAAGTGTCCCAAGTTTGGAACCTCCTGGTGGCATGCGACACAAAAGTGTGCGGCAAGGTTGCGTACCGCGCAACGGATTATTGGTATTTGAGTCTCCGTAGCGGGGGAGGGGAGGGAAAGGAGAGAGAGAGAGAGAGAGAGAGGCTGTCCGGACCAAATTCCAGCATCGCTCCGCATTGTCCGAGTGAGCCGGTTTCACTCACATCAGCCACGGTAGCCGCGGACATGAGCAAACTAAATCACACCACTCGTTTATTAAGCTTGCCAATATTTCTCTTCCTGATTGATTTACATTCTTGAATCGTTTATTTTAGAAAAAAAATATTAAAATGGTCACAAACTTGTTTCTTTCACAGTTTGTGATAGCTCGTATATGTCACACAATCAGGTTTTGAACTCGAGGTGGGGTGGAAGGGATGGCCAGTTAAGGGCAGTATTTTTACAGTTTTTATAGCAAAACTTGTTCTTGGTCAAAATAAATTAAATATTACTACAACACAAACAGAAAGTTTTAAATTTTTTTCATATAATAATTCATCAGTTGTTGAATATCTGAGAAAGGTGTCCCCGGAATTAAAGAAATTTTTTTTTTCTTTTATTTAAAAAGTTTCTATCTAACGCCGCTACGCTCTTTTGGGGATATTCCAAAAACTGTTGATATCACCGTGTGAATAAAGTTAATATTATGTTTCTACTAAAGAAATTTTGTTATTGGCTGAAAAGATGTTTTACTATAAAAACTGCAAAATTTACCTACCTTTTATCACCTTCCCCCCCCCCTCACCCCCTTTTTTAAATTTTATTTTGTGGGTGTGTGTCATGGGTCTTACAAATAGAATATAAAAATATTAAATAGTACATTTCTTTTTTGTAAAAAAACGAAAAAAGTTTTCCTTTGTTAAAAAAAAACACCACCCTCTTGTTACTCATTTGGGTCAAAACTCATATGTACTGTCTAATTCGCTATATAT
>JAVRXN010000002.1:58504837-58530103 GCA_033556935.1 Timema podura | reverse complement strand
TTTTTAAAAAACCGCACTGCGTGGGTGACGTCCTATAAAACCAAAAAAGTGTTTTTTACGCTGCCGTCTCTCTTTCTGTGTGTCGTATTCAGCCTGGTTAAAAATCTTTTTACCAATACGGCTAAAAATTGTATGTAGGGTCTTGTTAAGGTTTAAAATAATAAGGGATATAAACCCTGAAAAAAGGGGTTGTTTACTAAAGGGCCAAAAAGATAAAATCAATTTTCTGAAATCTGCTCTAAGTTAAGAATTACATTTGGTATATCCAGTCTTTGTTTAACATCTAAAACTAATGGGCTGTTCTGTTTTCCCATGTACTTACTATGTGGATATTTCCCAAATTTTTGATAAAATTCCCAACTATTTCATAGACGAAATAACTTTCATTGTAAGATATATTACTATTTAAAAAATAATTTGAAATAATTTTTCATAGGCCAACGTTTCTGAGCTCTAAGCTCCCTGTTTTTTTTATGGAACCTTTGAATAAAAATTAGAAGCTACTTCGGTGGTGGACAGTGGTTTCCTTTTTTTTATCAATTTTTCTGTAACAGTGTGTATGATTTTATTTTTATTTTCGATGGGGTGTTTCCGCAACAAAGTATATTATTTTGTTTCAAAAATCTTAACGTCGTTAGTAAATGTTATTTTTTAAGAAAAAAAAATGAAAAAAATCTGTAGGGGTGCACCAGTCATTTATTTTTTAGTAAAGACATTAGCTATAATAGGCCCTAGATATAAATTTCACTTATATTTGCAACATTTTTTTTATTTGGGTTACGGGGCCCTATTCTGCCAACTTATTTTTTTAAAAGGTTCCTTGATGCGTTTAATAAGCTAGATTACATGTTGTTACTGTTTCGTTGTATGTGCTTTTAAACCCTACACAAAGCTCTATACGTATAAAAAATAATTGAAATGAAATCACCCTCGATTATTGATATATGGCGCTATGTCGTTAGGGTGTGGAAGAGGAAAGGAATTTGGCGGGACAGTAAAATGTTGAAGGACCAAATCCCTCGTTACTCTCTGACCAAATCACTGTGTGAATGCTCACTTTAGTTTATGTGTAGCCCGGACGGGAAACAATAAAGTCAATTATTTTTCTATGACTTGGGGTGTTCATTAGATGCCCCTATGTACAGTATAGTCTCATCTATATTGAAAGACAATTTTTTAACATTTATGAAAGATACTAAAACTACATTCATATATTTACACATAAATTTTAATTTACTACAGCTGCCACTTTCGATAAATGAAATAAAATACCTATAAAATAATACAGTAAGATAATGTGAACTTTATTGCAATAAATATGCTTGTATTTGATAAAAGTTATTTCTTAGCAAACTCCTACTGCTTACTACCAGACGACCCAGCGTTATAAGTAGAATAAACCTACAGGAATAAAATAAACACAATCTATTCAAACTAACACAGTTTGGGATATCTAAGTCAACCATATGTTCGATCTGTCTACCTGCTATTGACGAAAAGATTGGGTTTTAAATCTCGGCTGGACCTACTGAGTTTTTTCCTGAATGTTTTCCCACTTTATTTCCACGAAAATCTGGATATAGTATCGCTAAAATTTTTGCCTCCTTCCTTATACCTCTTTGTAGTAATTATTATATATGCGTATAACCTGAACAGGTAGACGCGACGATATAAAAATAATGCAGGCCTACATAGTCTTACCTTAAATGACTCCACCCGTCTTGTAAGCTCTACCATTGTGATATCAAGCAAGGTGAACTTTCAGGGTTAGCGGAGTGTACAAAGTCCTCTAAAATACACCTGCCTTCAAGATCAACCTTAATAAGAACCGTCCTAAAAGTCAGTAATATCATATATTCCTGTGAGTAGCCAGACAATATGCACCTGCTTTCAAACCCCGCATGGTACACCACGTTGACAGCTACAATATGACTCGCTATGATCATGGGCACAACTCTATTCGTGACATGACTGATATCGTTGAGGTGAGAGGGAAGCGAACTATTGCTAAAATCAATATTCTTTGCAGGGATTTTTTTTTTTTACAAAAGAACATTTTTTTGACAAAATAATCAAAATATTGCTATAATAGATATACTTATTTTAATTTTCTTCACTTAGTAATCTCAACAGCTTTTAAACTTCTGTTGTGGACATAGAGTAACTTTATCAGGAAAGATTCTCTTAATTTGAAAATTTCGGGTTAAAGGCCACTTTACTTAACATCCACTAATGTGTCCAGCCTGTGGTCTGGGTCAGTTTTCTACTCAAGCCATATATTTTCCACTACCGGCTTACTAGGCTTGTTGTAGCTTCATATGCCTTATAATCTAACTCAAGACTAGGACAGGCACAACATCCAGACCCCAGCCGTTAATTTATCAATGTGAAAGGCTAAACCTACATTTCACCAATGAGGTAAAAAGGCCACTATGTTTATGATGTATATTTAAGAACTCTTGAGAGTAATTTTTGTAAAAAATTAAACTATACATTTCTAGTGTTCTATGTTGACAGAAAGTTTATTTCAATCCTAAAAACAGCAAGAACACGCAAACCATAAAAGTAAATAGCAAAGAACATGGTAAATATTGATTGTCGATAACAGTTCAAAGCATGTCTTAATTTTCATGAAAGAACAAACGAAGAAATATGCCTTGGTATGGAGTAAGAAACGCTTAGGTAGTCTTAAATATTTATTTGTGAATCATTTCTAGGATTCTCTGGTTTATTGGATAGGATGTTCAACTACGGGTATAGTTGGGCCAGATGTCTTTTTAAACCAATAAATGTGTTTTTATAGTACCCCAATATTGCTAGTATTAGCTTTAATTCCTCAGAGCCATTGCTTACATAATCAACGGTTCTTAAAAACCATCTTAGGCTATTTAAAATGTTACGTCCGCTTTTTTTTCAAGATGACGTCTACAAAACACTACGCTTCGATCTATTTTTATATATTTTACTTATATTATTTTCACTGAACTATCTTTGAAAGGTTCCTAGATATAGGTACGTATTATAAAACACATCCTGTGCAAATGATAGATAGTTAGATAGCACTTAATACAATTAGTTTTTTATGGTCTATAATAGCTAGACCCATTTCGGTTGTCACGTGGTTTAACGCGTCCCTCTCCTGTCAGAGTGTATTCCTTTGAAGAAGATATCGGGGCTCGAATCCATGTCGATTGTACTGAGGGCTATTTTTCTTAAATGGTTTTCCAGTCTTCTCCCTTGCAAATGCGGGTATACTTCTTCTAAAATTAGACTTTTCTCATTTTCTACTCGCTCAGCACAATTGTTTTATGCATATAACCCAAATGGGTATTAAGATGAGATGTAAACACAAAACTGGTAATCAGGAGGTCCTAGGTTCTAATAATTCAGGTGTATCTATTAGTAGAACCAAAAGAACAAAGAGGATATCTCACATGGGTATTATGAGACAGGTGAAGAAGAGTAGGCAGGCATGATGCTGCTGGAGTGTTGATGAGAACACATTGACTAACAGGAGAACATAGCATGGCAGGAAGAGTGCTCGTTCCTCCTCATCAACTCACGACCTCTGGCTACCGGGCAACAAGTCCACAGTCATATCAGTCTCTGCAAACAGATCATTGGAGATGGTTTGTTATGCTTAATTAATTAGAGAAATTTACAAAGTAATAACGGCCACTGTCACGAAAGGAACAGTTATGTATTTACTACATTATATTTGACGCACATTTATACCATCATTGTTTTGATTCTTGTTTTTTACATGGTTTATGTCATCAATAAAATAAACCCGTTTGGAAAATAATTTGAGTACGAATAAAATAAAATGTCAATATGTGTTTTGAAATAGTTTGCTATATTTTTTTAGATATTTGTGTATATAAAAATTACAATTATATTCATAGTTAAACAAACATTCCATATAATGTGAGTCAAATATTTTATAGTAGCTTCATCGCTATTTATTCCTTGATAGTTGGCGTCATAAGTTTACTGCAGGTTTCTCTAGTGGGTTAGTTACGAAAATATCAGCCGTGTGTATGGGCATAAATTAAATATATGTGTAATACATTTAATTAATACCCATTCCCCCAAACTTATTTTAAAACCAAGTTGTTTAGTTCTACTACTGTTTTAAAGCCAGGTAAATTGGTTTACAATTTACCATTATATTAAATATATTTTATGCAGATGCATTTGTTCTCAAAAATCGCTGAAAACTATGAACTGAGCTACTAACAAATTACGCACAAGTTTCCATTATAGTTACTGGTTTTGCTAATCGTCGTTAACTTGGTTAGTAGTTGACTTGTACTGAATTCAGTATTGAATTAATTAAGTGTTTCTTAGGAATTATACTCGACTGACCCGCCTCGGTGGCGTAGTTAGCTAACGTGCTAGTCGTGTTGAGCTCGACCGCCGAAGACGGGAAGATCGAGGTTCGAATCTCGGTCGGGTGAACTGGGGGTGGTTTTCCCTAAATGGTTTTCCACTCTCCCTCCACGCAAATGCGGGTTCACTTCCTTTAAATTAAACCTTCCCAAATCCTAATCCATTAGAGTAATTAGTACTTAAGCGTATAACCCGAACGGGTAGTAAGACGCGGTGCTAAATATATAATATATATATATATACTAGCTGACCCGGCAAACGGTGTTTAGCCATATAAATAATTTTTAAGTAATTTCTAGTGTATGATTTATAGTTAATATGAGAGTTACACAGAGATAGCAAAATAATAATTGTCAACGTTACTACTACACTTGATGTATAAACAATAATGATGGCCGACAACTGCGTAGGGAGTGAGAGAAGTGTTATTGTGTGAGAGAAACAGGAGACCGGCTTCGTTCTCATCCCTACTCCGTGTTGTTTACTGGCGCAGAAGTCACACCTGTACTAATTAAATGACGATCGATCAGTTATCGACCGGGGATGAAAAATGATTAAATTACTAAAATGTCTATTAAAAAATAGGGGTTGGTGATAAAAGGGTAAAAATTTAGGGTTGTATGTATTTTTTAATGCGACATAATAAAAAAAAAATAAAGAAATTAAAAAAAGTCTAAAAATTAAAGAAAAATGTTAAGGGTGGACAACCCTTATCACTAAGGGGTATGAAAAATAGATGTTGGCCGATTCTCAGACCTACTCAATATGCTCACAAAATTTCATGAGAATCGGTCAAGCCGTTTCGGAGGAGTACGGGAACGAACATTGTGACACGAGAATTTTATATATAAGATATAAGATAATAATATATATATACTCGACTGGACTGAGAGAATTTATTTACTATCAGTAAACATTCAGACGTTGAGAGAATTTATTTTAAGTCTCACCTGGGTGCTAATATTCCTAGCTCCAGCCCCAAGAGGCCTTAGTATGGGTCCAACCAGCTCCAAAAAAAGTTAGTTTATCCTCTATTAATGGAAATTATGATGAAATATATCATAATTTAACTTCTTCAGCTGATTTTCATAGAATAGTGTAAGCTCTTTACAGCCATAATTTTTATTAGAGCTTACAAAAAACCTAGTAGTGATATGTTTGATGCAAACATTTTATAAGTAAAAAACTGGTCAAACAATAAAGTAAACTCGATTAGGCTCTATAAATTCCATAGTCAAAACTTCATTCACAGTGTATCTGGTTTATAAAATACTGCCCTTTCCTTGGTGTGGTTGTTGAACGCTCATAAATTGTCGAATTAATTGATTTCTCAATACTATATTAATTTGGTTTATTTAACATGTACAGTATTCGCTAAACCAATTGATTATATCAGTATACAAATTTTATAAATTAATTTAATTATAGAACAGACACAGCACCCAGTTATTAGGGCGTCAATTCATGATTGAGAAAGTGGAAACCCGTACTCACAATGATAAACTGTTTGGACGTGCCAGGACTTGAACCCAAGAGACTTACCTTAACGAATTATTCATAAGCACTTCTGAGTTAAAGTGTATGGCAATGTTTTAAAAACAAATAGCCACACCAAACATGATAGTTTGATAATTATATAGAATCATTTTTATTCGTGAATTCCGTGTGCCCTAGGCATCAATCATCATAAAGAGGATGATGATATTCGCTGTGGAAATGGAATTGAAATGGCTACGAGAATTATAAGGATGGATAAAAACAATGTCTCCTGACACAAATAACAATACTTCTCAGAGACAAGGAGATTCTAAGCTGTTTAAACACCACTATTTTAGTTTCAAGCAAAACGTCAATAACTTTTATATACACTTTGTAATACAAATTTGTTTCCCAGAAAATGGGTTTGTATAATTTCACGTAAAATTTGAAGGAAAAAAATTAGTAATATTTGAGACCTACAAATATATTCTTTCAAAGCGGGATGTATTTTACTTTTAAATGGAGAAGATAAATTCACTCATTTTATTAAGTATTTTAATAAACAATCTAGTTTGTATATTGTCCTTAAATTATGATCGTAAATACTTGATTACATCTGGATCATACTTTTTTAAGAGTGATTTAAGCTGTGCAGGCTCCCTTAAATACTTAAAATGACAAGTATTCTAGAAATAGAATCGCATATTAATTTGTATTTGTGTACCACCACCATATTAACATTGACGAGCTAGTAATGGAAAAGCTAGATTTTATTGGAATGTACAGTACCTACTGTAGGCAGGACGTGCAGCGCGAATGGGAGATTTTAGAACCTTTTTCAGGGTATTGACTGGCAAACCCAATGGGAAGAGACCAGTGGGAAGACCTCGACGCAGATGGGAGGATAACATTAGACTAGACTGGAAAGCGACAGGCTGTAATAAGGGGGACTGGATAGAAATAGATAAAGATAGCGATAGGTGAGTTACTTTTGTAAGTGCGACCGTGAACTTTCGAGTTGCTAACGCCATGGAGTAAGTAAATATCCTGAAACATTTATATAGACTGGATAGAAATAGCTCAAGATAGGGATAGGTGGCGGACTTTTGTGAGTACGACAATGAACTTTCGAGTTGCTAACGCCATAGAGCAAGTAAATATCCTGAAACATTTATATAGATAACGCACATCGAAAATTCTTTTGTAAGATATGTGCTATGACTTTATTAAGATACCCCTTGATTTCCAACCACTTACTTTTAAGCTATAAATAGATTTATGATATAATTATAAAAAAACTAGTAAATTGTGAACATTAAATTAAAGCTAGTTTATTTTATTATATGTGACACTATTCTCTAATTTCTTACATGTTACAAGATAATTCCGTTCTATACTGTCGGCTTGTAATTTTATGAAACAAGCCTTTATTGCAGGTTTGTAATTTTACTAAACAAGACTTTGGTGAACCAAATTAGACTGAGACTAATAAAGTTAGTTGCTGAATTATTCTCTGTAATATCTCCTTTTAATATTCTATTGTTCAATTATGATTGAAGTGAAGAGGTGTGAAAGCATTCACTTGGTTGACACAATGGAAATAATTTGCACCTATAGCTACCACCATTTCATGTTGTAAAGAGGAAGAGCTACAGCACTAAACTACTGAATACAAATAATTCAAAAGATATTTATTAGACTGTTCCAACTTTTACCACGCATGCACGATCTTATAAAGGAATTTTTTTGTTTCGTTTATGTTTTCACTTTTCAATGGTTTGGCAAACTGTAGAGCGTCATGTGGCGTATACCTCGTTAAAGTATAAAAGGCATCAACTCAACTTAGATACCCTTATTACATAAGGTTTTTCTCTTGTGTCTGATGAAGTTGAAGAGAGTTTGGTTGTCGGACGATCAGGTTGGTTTTGGCCTGTGTTGCTATTGAACCATATTCGGTATCACTCCAGTTTGAGATGTTGTCTTGTAGAGGCTGGTAAGTCAGTCACCCGCCCACCATTGCTCCAGAGAGGATGGTGCCATTAAACTCTAGGACTGTGTCTGTTTGTTGCTTCTTGCAACACAACACCTTCATCACGACTTAGAGGTACAGTCCAAGGGTAAATACAACTGGGACTTGTCTCGTTTGATTTGGTATCAGCCCGCATCGCATTAAATGTCAAGGTTATCTAGTCTTGCTTGCCAGTGACTGGAAGGTTGGGGTACGAATTCCGATAGAATGTATTGAGAGTATTATTTGCAAAGTTTCTTCACATTTTCTCACATCACGAATTAGGGTGCATTATAAATCAATTAAATCTTCCTTACTCTAAGTCTATTAGCGTAATTAGGATACGAATAGACCGGGCGGAGAGTAAGATGCACCGATGCAATGTTAAAAAAAAATAGAGGAATTTCTTTGTGCCTAGCATCTTACTACCCATCTGGGATGCCCGAATTTACTATGATATTGTGCTAAGGATTAATAATATAGAATTTAGGACAAATGTACCAGCAGGACAATATTTTGGTTAGGATTAAAAATATAGAATCTAGAATAAATGTACCCGCAGTTGCGTTTAAGTAAAGTGAAAAACTATTCATGAAACAAATACCTTCAGTACATCCAGACGGTATTTGATCCCCGTCACCAGCGAACTAACCAGACTATACGAGTTTGATATTTAGGCCGCATGAACACCGATTAGATTTGTTTGATTTTTTTTTTCAGTTTGTTTCTACATATTTGCCCCTTATCTGGACTTAATAAGAGAGAATTTGCTAGATAAATTTTTCGCTTTGATGTCCCGCCCCCCCCAGTTCAATTTTTCTTTTTGGTTATGTTTCCGTCAACTCGTTTGATTTATACGTGCGTACTAGGGTTTTATTACATACAGTACATCACACTCTGACTTATAGGGTTTTTATTAGCACAGCGTCTTACTACCCGTTTGGTTTATTCATCTATGTACTAATTATACTAATGTGTTAGGAATTATGAAAGTCGAATTTAGAGGAAGTGTAACCGCATTTGTGTGGGTGAAGAGTGGAGAATAATTTAGGAAACATCACCCTATAGGTATTGAACCCCAATATTCCCGTCTTTGGTAGTCTAGTTTAGTGTGAGAGTAGCGCCATAGACCATGCAGCCACCAAAGTGAATTTGACCCTTAGTGAATGTGGGATTTACTATAATATATCCTGAAACCTCAAATAGGGTCCTAAAGCTACGGACATAGAGACTATAATTGACACGTGTTCGATCTTCATTCATTGCCAATTTTATTTATCATAGGAGAGCTCCATAGTCATCTTAAAGGTACCTTACTTATATTTATTCAAACATCCAAATCAAAATATTGTGTATGAAATACATAACTGTCTTTTTTGAATTTGATTATACATGATGATAAAAAGATCATTATTGGCTCTCATGCATGCGCCATCTTCTGTTTGAGTTACGCAGGCACATAAACACTCCAGGCGAGAATATTAAATATAAAAACTTGCGAGCCACTGTTGAAACATTTGGGGTTTCCGGATTAAAAAAATAAACATAATTTGTCTGCGTCTTGTGCAAAGAAACTAAAGTCCGCTATAAGTACTATCACTAGCTAAGAAATTACTTTTTGGGAGCTATGATTTGAGTGATATTCATTTCTTACTAACAAGAGTTCATGATTTACGTAGTTAGTTTTGAAAGATAATATCAAACATATTTATTGTGACTTCTATTTGGTATGGTGACGCAGAAAAATTTCCGTAAAGTCTCAATATTTTGTTAGTTATTTTATTTATAAAATATATATTTAAATGAGCTTTTTATACAATTTTAATAGAGAATGTATATATTATGGAATAATAACTATAAATATCAATAACCTTTTAAAGCACATTTTTATTACATTCTTACATTTTTTATAAGATTTAAATGCACAGGTTTTACAAGTAATCCGGCTTATAGCATAGCAGATAGGTGAACTATTTGGAAGAATTCTGATATTGATTATAGAAGCATGAAACTTGGGTCAGACATACTACATATAGAAAAGTTTTATTTTGGCTATGAGGCCATCCCATATTTTTTCCATAACAGTAATGGCGAACATTAAAAATGGCGGCCTCAAAGAATTTTTATTCTGCTCTTTTATGTGTTATTTGATGCTATTACTTCCATATCAAATGGGATTTTGCATAAATATATGTTATAAATATATGTCAAAGCATCCCTTGGTTCATAAAATACACATTAAAAACAAGGGTGCATAAAAAGAGTTATGTGTAATATCATTATCAGTTTTTGCAAAAGATATTAAGTCTCTTACTCACGTAGTACAAGATACGGGAGGTCCATTTTGTGAAACAAGCTGTGTTCTTATGGTACTTGACAGCAGAAATATAGTATGTTCAAATTTTGCAGAGACAGGCTATATTCACCAATCTGTGGATACGATATTCAATGCTACTTAAATATACTGACAAAAATTATTTAAATTAAACTAGTATCTTGGAATCGAGAACAAGATGCTTAGGAAGATATTTGGTCCAAAAAGGGTTGAGGCTTATGGGGAGTGGAGGAAGTTACGTAATGATAAATTACATACCATGTACTGTACTCATCACAAGACATTGATAGAATAATCAAGTCTCGTAGATTACGATGAGCAGGACATGCAGCGTGAGTGGGAGATTATAGAAACTTGTTAAGGGTACTGATTGGCCAACTCAATGGTGACTATTGGGAAGACCTAAACCCAGATGGGAGGATAACATTATAATAGACCTGAAGGAGATGGGGTGTAATGGGTGGACTGGATAGAACTAAATGAAGATAAAGTTAAGGTGGCGTACTTTTTCAAGTGCGGTAGCTAACTTTCGAGTTCCTTTTGCCATGAATTAGGTAAATAGATTGTCTATTTAATCAATCATATACACATTTGTAGAATTTTCATTGTACTATTGGCAGCATAAGACCTCCTGAGTCGAAGGTGGCTGCGTTATCTAATAGCTCGTGATCTTAATTAAATGCTTGCTCATACTGTAAGTAGCTGACAATTTCCACACGTCCATCATAGACTCTGCCTTAAAATATGAGTGAAGAATTACTCTGGGCCACGGGATGATTCCTGAACAGCTCAGTGATAGAGCGTTGGCGTACTAAGCCAAATGTCCCGGGTTCGATTACCGTGTTCAGGTGTCGTTTTTCCATTTTTCATATTTCATAAAGTTAGTGGACTATATATCTTATTTTGAAAAATTTTGTTCAAAGCTATAATTTACTATGTGAGAAAGTTTGTACGATTGTGTTGTTATCATTTATTTCACTATGTATATCGCTCACTATCCATCTAATATAACGATGTATTCAAACCTTGTAATTGTAAAGCATAGCCTACCACGGTGGTCGAATAGTCCAAGGCATCACTTTGACAAGAGATTAGATTGCCAATGATTGGGAGATCAAGGTTCGAATCACATTCGGGTGTAATTATGGTGTTTTTTCCTAAATTACTTTCCACTCTCCCTCGATGTAAATGCGAATACACCATCTTTCTCATCGCTAACACATTATTGTAGTTAATCCATATAAGTAAAACCTGAAGTAGTAAGATGTAGTCCAAAAAACACAATTCTAGAGCAAAAGATGTGTATATTTTCTAGACTTTCGTTCACTCGCTCTTACTATATTTTTTCTATAATTTAATTACTCAAAAATCTTATAAACAAATTAATAAAATGTCTGTTAATTGGTGTGTCTGACTCCCCCACCCCGCCAATTCATTCCCCTTGAACTTCCCTACAAGCACAGTACAGTACATGATCCTTTCCCAGTATTGTTCGTTCTGTCTGGACCAAAGGCCTGGGAAACAGCAGCACTCAATTCTCATAACTCAACGTAGCGACCATTGGTGGCTAGCTTGTTAGTGCTATTAAGCTCCCAGTCAAATGTAGGAGTGGTGTCTGGCTACATATATTATAAACGTCTCATACTGGGTAACATTTCTTCTCTCAAAACGACACGGGATTGCCACAAATAAAACACTAGCATTACTTCATTAGATTGAGTGAACTTATGAATGCGTTAGGGCAATGTCAAACTCTTCAAACATTTCGCCAATTCTTATTTAACATTTTAATTTAATTAAGGGTGTACAAGAAAGTTTTTAATTATTTTTTAGCATTTTATTTTTTATTGAAAATCATTTTTCTCTCTTGAGTAACATACTTTTGTTTAAAAATAAACATTATTTGGGACCTTCTTTGATGTTTTCATTTTTGTATGAAGAAAATAGTACCATCTTTATCGGAGGTTTAATGATTAATTAGTAAAACCTTGACAAACTTAGATAAATATGTTAAAGCTGTGTTATTAGTAATGTGAATGATAAGTAAGGTTCTTAAAAAGTTTATTTTTGATTAAAAGTTTCTTAATCAAGAGAGAATCACTCTGTCATTTAATGATTTTTCCAACGAAATAATTAAATGTTAAAAGCAATTTAAGACGCGCCTAACTACACACCCTTAATCTGCAACCAACCCTTCCTTGTGTTACAAAGATTTCTTTAACTAAATCATCAACTACATTTACTTAAGTTGTTTATAATACTATTCTTTGTGTATCGGCAATTTAACAGACGATCGTAAAATCATCCAGGAGTCTAGATCATGTTACATTTATATTTGTTAGATTAATCTAACTGGCTACTTTAAAAATACATATTTATGATATTATGATCATGTTCGTTGAACTTCAGCACTTTGGTAGAGAAACATGTATGGAAACAATGATGAAAATATTCACGAAATAACAAATGAAGCACATTTAATAATAGATTCTCACTTTTTAACAGTTACAAAAGTTACTAAAACTGTTTTTATATACTCTCACGTAATGTAATTTAGAGATAATCTTTTTGATGTATTCTATCAATTCCTATAAAAATAGTACAATGTTGAGAGTAATAATAAATTGTTTGAATTTTCTAATAGTTTCCTTCTACTAGAACTCTTTTGTACGAGTAGTTAATTCTAAAAAAACGCCACACATCCACATGGTTATTGTTTTTATCTTAGTTTTAAGAGTAGTTAATTTTATCAACAACCCTTTAACTAAATGGGCTCTGTACGTATTAAATAAACTTTTAGTGTATTTTCTAAGTAATTTGGCATAGTGTTTGAATTATCTATACATATATAAATTACATGTACTTAAAACCATAAATAATTCTAGTAAAATACTTCTTCTTCTTACGCGTTTGTATACTTTATTTAGTCTGAAACATAGAAATATAGCCTTTATGTATTCAAATATGATACTATCTTATACCATATAACATATTGTAAAATTACAAAGTAAGCATGACACCTTAAAAGGCAGATGAAGAGTACTTAAACAGCACTGAAAACTAGGACCAAATTGAGACACAAGTTTCAATGATTTACACTTGTTTTGTCATCAATTGCTATGATGGTTGTTTACGACAATCATGGAGTCTTACTGAACTCATTTTCTAGATATCTCCCGTGGCATCATACTTTGCAACCTTGCATCATCTATGGTCATGCTATAAATAATTATCTAAGCCTTCTTTATCACACAATCCCCCTATCTGGACCCAATTTCTCAATTAAATGAAAGTGGAAACTAACCTTGGTGGTGAAAAGAGACCTATCTGGATAGTTCTTTCAGATTAATTTAATGTAGTTTAAAAATGACACCTAGACATAGGATTCAAAGCCAAGAATTTTCACATTGAACCATTATCACTGAAATAACCAGGATTCATCCCGTACTCAGGGTAGTTCTTCCGTCATAGTTTAAGTCAGAGTAGGCCTTTGTGAGGGACGTGTGGTTTCACCGGCTCCTAGAGATATCATTGAATAACAGCCATCTTCGGCACGAGGGCGATTTTTGCTGCTGCTCGTACAAAGCTTGATTTACACGTTCACCGAAAATTGATACCGTAGCAGAATTTGCTTGAATGGTGCAGAAATTAACACACTGTTAGGAATTTAACACAAATCAGAAACCGTTAGTTATCATATTTAATTTTATAGTGGATAGACATATTTTTAAGATTAATGCCATGATGAATGTTTTCAAATTATTGTATTGCGTCGCTGAACAAATAAAAACAGAAAAAGAACTACACACGTGTTTGCCATTTAAAGATTTATTTCTAATCATTTCAGAACAGTAGCTGCAGCTGTCTTCTAATATCCTGCTTTGTAGACTCATGCGCACTGATTGTATAGGTTGGGTCAGACAAATGCGCATTGATTGCATCCGCTTGTTTTGAAGTTTAATTGTGTTTCCAAAGCTGAAGTTACGCAGAAAGTGGAAAGATGAAATCATTTTAGGTCTCGCTGAGCATACGATATCGATGAGACCGAACTCTTGTGATTAGAGCTAATTTCTTGATAAGGTTTTTGGCCCCCTAATTTGAAAAATTGCCAAAATACTCGCTAGCGAGAAAACTTGCAAATCGCAGGCTGTACCAGAACAGAGCTAATTTTGAAAGGTTTCTACTGCTGTGTGAGTCGGTGGGGCGTTGTTTCGCTTACGAATGAGTTTTCAATCTGACAACACTGTAAAACCCTGACATGTCAAAGGATTGAGGTGCTGGAATGCCCCAACAGGCAGCTATCTAAGATCCGTAACTGAAATAAACACTATTTTTGTATTGAGTGCATCATGTAAAACGATTTGTTTCGTTTGGTTAGGAAACCATCTTCCAGCTGTTTGCCTCTAAATTAATTGTATCAAAAATTTCTCAGGTTATATAAGTATAAGTTAAACAGTTCATATAATAAACACACACTTTAGCTCAGTTGGTAGCGTGCTTCTCTATAATTCAGATCCTAACGAGATCGATCCCACCTCATTTATGAATTTTTAATTTTTTGTCTGGATTTAAATCACTTGTTAATAATTAGAATTCAGTAAAATATTATTTTATTTTCGCAACTATTTTTAAAACAAAAATATGCCCTAAAGGTTTTTAATATGCGAATAATAATTGTCTTGCTTAGCCTTGTTTTTAAACGTGTAGATTTTTATTTCCTTAAATCCATCAATTTAATTTTTAAATAATTACCTACATAAAAATTTCAAAATTAATGGGTTGTTTTTAATTTACAACCTTGTTAAATTATTTTTAAAGAAGAATAGCATGGTAGTCTACGTAGGCTCAAATATCTTGTATAGTTCTATAAAATTATTTAAAACAAATTATATGCTTACTAATACAATAATTTAAAATTAAAGGGTTTTTTCAGTCTGATAAATTTAAATAAAAATTGGATAGGACAGAATTTGAACACGCGAACTCTAGATTATGAAGATGTCACTTTACAAACTCAGCCAAAATGACCGTTAAAAATTTGAGAAAATTAAGATATATAATTATAATTTCACCCAAACAAATATTTTTATTGAAGGATTGAATAAAGTGTACAAAGCAATCATATTTTTTGCTTCTGTAAGCCTATTTTGTACAATGGTAGGTTCATTTCAAAAAAATCTCTCTCAAAATGTTGCAACCGAAGAGGGGGATGACATCCATTTTGTTATATTATGCTCTACTCGACAGACAGGCCCTGTCTCTGACAGTGTGAGGCTGGCGAGTAGAATCCGCTTGCTATTCGATTGTGTGACGTCAGTTTTCGCAGCGCAAACGTTTCAAAATTAGGTTTTTGCGAGATTGTGTGCGAGGCGAGAGAGATAGGCAAGCGACTTGCTACTCGCACATTTCCAAATTAGGGGCTCTGATATTTTATTTTCGGTGAACGTGTGACTCCCCATTAAGTTAATATTATACACGGTTGGCGATAGACGTAAAGATATAAATTATTTTTGGTTACAATAAGCCGTATTCGGATATATATTTCAATGAAACTAAATGAAATTGAAAATTGTCATGTTGACAAGGGAATCGAATATGGA
Source organism: Timema podura (assembly GCA_033556935.1). NCBI lineage: Eukaryota > Metazoa > Arthropoda > Insecta > Phasmatodea > Timematidae > Timema > Timema podura. The sequence goes on along the minus strand of JAVRXN010000002.1, from coordinate 58,514,289 downwards.
ACTTTTGTATTAGAGTACCAATCTATCACTGAGCTATTCAAGACCTGTTCTGTGCTCCTCAATAAATTTACAAACAAAAACCGAAGAGACATCCGTCTTTGGCAGTACATATTATAGTGTCAATGCACTCACTAGGTTTTAGGGATGAGGACGGTTTTATGTAGATAAAGTGTACCCACATTTGCAGGGGGAGAGAGTGGAAAACGATTTTTGAAAAAAACATCCTCAGTACACCTGACCTAGATTAGAACCTCAACCTTACCGTCATCAGCAGTCTAGTCTACTGTGAGAGTAACGCCTTATACCATGCGGCCACCGAAGCGGGTCACTCACTATTATCGAATAGGATCGCCATAAAACCCACACACTTTCCAATGTATTTTTGTTGGGTGGTTTTAAAGACGTGACGTGTTCGAACATAGTTTAAGGTCGCTTCTAATTTGCCAGCTCGCTATATATCACTGCTCAGTAGTTGGCTACCCGATGGAAACTCATGATTGGTACGCCGAGAGGCAATGGTAATGGCACGAAACGAATCAGCAACTTGGACACAATATGTGTACCAGAATGAAAGATTGTTAGTGCCTAGGGACAGATTTATTTCGTTACAGTTCTTACTTTTTTTATATTTGTACCAATCTCAACATTACATTTTAAAATTAGGCACATACGTGGGACGTAGATGTAATTTTGTTTGTTACTATATCATTTTTATTGGCAAAATAAATTGTGTGTTGAGAATAGTTACCTTGTTTGTTTGTGTAAAAATAATGATCTTAAGATATGTTGGGCGTGTGTTTACTCTTTAAATAATATCCAATTCGATCGTATTGTGTAACATAATATGAGTTTAACTCACTGAGACATCGTTATTGTACTATTATTGTTTTTTAAGTTAATAATAAAATAATAAAATTTAATACTTAAGCTATTACTTAGTCCATATCAAACACATATTGTTTCATACAAAATACAGATGTTCTATGTATGGATCATTAATGGTTTAATTCATCTTATCGTATTACATCCTACATTTATCTATAAGACATTGTAGGCCCTAGGCCTTAATAATGTAGGTTCCAGAAGTCTAAAACTCATAATAGTATTCAAAATATAAATAGATATTACTGTTGTACAGTGGTTTAATTTAACTAATTTCATATTTATCAGGGAATCAATAAAATACTATATAGGTGGTTCGATGCCTTCTGAACTTTCTTATTAAGAAAAATAACGTATTAGTGACAATTTTCATCCGCCAGACTATGACGAATAGTTACGGTTTGTGCGCCCCCAAACCCAAAAATGGGGATTTTAACATTTTGTCTATATGTCTATCTATATGTCTCTGGGTCTAGAACCCTAGAACTTATATTAAGAGCTATTTACTGAAAAGGGATTTTAAATTTTCTAAAGTTTTTGAAACTCTTTCCAAGGATTTCGTTTGAAATGGATATTCAGGGAGAGTTTGACCCGTAAAAAAAATTGAATATGTGTTTTTTGTTTAACAAATTCTTTTAAGGGCTTTTTTAGTGAAGCGTTATTTTTTAAATACAATATTTTTCGAAAATGACTTTAAAGATTTAGTTTCAAATGTATATTATCTGGGTAATGTTTGACATGGCAAATAATAATTTATTTTGGGTATATTTATAAAATATCTTATAAGAGTAGTTTACTGATGAGGGATTAAAACAAATTGAAATATTTTAAAAATGACTATAACAATTTTGCTCAAATTAGGCATATGATGAGTTTTAACATTAAAAATAAAATTTTATGTTTGGTTTTCTCTAAAAAAATCATTTAGTGATAGTTACCTGAAGGCTTTATTTTGAATTGAAGTTTTTGGGAATAGCTCTATCGATTTTGTCAAAATTAGTGTATTGAGTCTATTTTACATGATAAATAATAATATAGGTTTTTTAAAAAATAAATTAATTCAAGTTTAGTTTACTTAATACACTATTGAAAATTTGAAATTTTTCGAAAATGGTCCCTCAGATTTAGTTTAAAATGAGTATTTGTAAATTTTTTTTCATTATAAATAAGGAAAATACATTTTTTCAATCTTGAATTATTTTATTATTTTATCTTACTATAAATATAATGAATATTAGTAAAATTTTATGGCAGCTAACAAATAACTGATTTTTGAAAATCTGGGATCTTTTAAAACGGGTTTGAACAATTTTGTTAAAAAAAAAAACTACATGATACATTTTGTTAATGGTGATTAACAAGATAATATCATTTTATTTTTGAGGAAAACTTAACTAATGGGAGTTTTCCAAAAAACCTATTTAATAAAATGTTATTACGATAAGAATGTCTCTACGATTGTGTCGTACACTTTTTTCTTTCGAATAATAGTCCAAATCTTAGAAAATATTATAAACAGAGGGACTTAACCTCTACATATTGGTTTGATTTTATCATAATTTATGATTTTGTTAACATTTAATCTATAAGTGTTATCAATTTTAAAATCTCAGTTAAACAATTATTTTTAATAATAATAACAATAATAATAATAATAATAATAATTATTATTATTATTATTAGTACTGCGTCTTACTACCCTTTTGTGTTATACGCACTTACGCTAATGTGCAATGGTAGGCTGATTGTGAGATGAAATGGAGGACCTACAGTTTAACGTGGAATCCGAACCACGGTGGAGGCCTGGCATTCCTCACATTCACAAGTTGTGAATAATATACATCTTGTTAGAGGTGAAGGAAGGGTTTGGCTATCAGATAAATATGTGCCGGGACCGAGGATTGAACCCCGGACCCCCAGCACAGAAGTCTGACACCTTACCCCTAGATCGCCAGGTCACCATTTTTAATAGCTAAAAGCCAAAGGTCTCGCTCTTAGATTTTTAGTTTGTTTGTAATTGTTAAAGGCTAGCTATGTCAACAGTAATAAAAGTTCTAAGATATTCCATTTTTTAATATCGAATCTGAAAAATTTTTGAATTCATTAATCTAGAATATAAGTTATAAAGATTCTTTAAAGATTATAAGGACCTATCCCAATAAAAAATACACTCTAGTGTACATTCACCAAATAATCAACGCGCTGATGAATATATTTTTTTTAGAATCTGATTGAATAATCTTATGTGTGACTCTCTCAACAGACTGGACTGTCGTTGGCAGGGTGATTGAAGTTCGAGTCCCAATTGGGTATATTGAGTGTAGTTTTTATTAAAATTATTTCCCATTCACACTCCACTTAAATGAGAGTACATTTGTTCTAAATTCTCAATTTATATCCCTACCTAATTAAGCGTAACTAATCGTATAGCCCGAAATGTTAATGAGGCATGGGGAAGAAATAAACAGTAATAACACATAATTATATCAGCGTTGGACTATTCAAAACGACGGTTGAAGCGCGCATGACAGAATTGACCACTGTGTTCATGTTGATTGCTGGCGCGCACCAGTGGAACCAGCCAGCATGCCCGTTACTTGACGGAAATCCCTGCACCTGCAGGTTTCACTTGTCCCCGCTATACCGCCACCTGCAGACCCTCTAATAGGTTCATAACAGAATTAAAACAAGAGCTATCTACACACACTTAGTATCTAATGTCCCTTATGTCCTGCACAAACGTTCTATGTTACCGTACATATTTCCCTACGCAATTCAGTACAAGTCAACTAGTAACAAGTGAATCATCAACTCTCATGGCCAATATTAGCAAAACAAGTAGCTATCATGGAAACGTGTACAAAGTTTGGATATAACTCATAAAATTGTTTTCAACGATGTTTAATTTGAAACAAACGCTTAGACTAGATACTTTTGCCAACAAATTAAACAGTGATTTTCTGATGTTTCAAACACAAACTAAACCAAATATCATTGTACTAAAAAATCTTTAGTGAAGTAGATTTAAATAAGTGTATAAGCATAGATTAAACATAATCCCGTGTTATTTCAAAATATACATCAAGTTATGTATATACATATATAAATTGATACAAAAGGGAAGAGGCTACTGGGGAGTAGAAGAGGTTACACAATGATAAGTTACATACCCTGTACTCCTAAATAGACATTGTTAGGATAATCAAATCTCGTAGAATACGCTGGGCAGGACATGCAGCGCGAATGGGAGAATCTAAAACATAGTTCAGGGTGTTGACTGGCTAAGCCAATGGGAAGAGACTATTCGGAAAACCTAGACGCAGATGGGAAGATAACATTAGAATTGATCTGAAAGAATGGTGTAATGAGGGAGACGGAATAAAACTAGCACAAGAAAAGGATAAGCGACATACTTTTGTGAATGCGGCAATGATATTTCGAGCTCCTAGTACTATAGATTAAGAAAGTAAAAAGTAAGTACTCGTACACATTGTATATACATATATGTAACTTAATGTGTATTTTGAAATAATATGGGATTGTAAACCATGCTTCGGCTATAAAATATATTTAATTAAATCTACTTACTGCATTAAATCTTTTTAAAACAATGATACTTGGTTTTATTTTTGTTTGTATATATATTCAAACAAAAACAAATTTCTGACAGGATTTATTTCTCCATTAGCAATAACATTTACAAAACAGGAATAAAAACAATGTACTGTATGTGTGAATGAATACACGTTTGACATTTCGCAGTAGCTAGTTCACTGGCTATTTTTTGATAGTTGACATTATCACAGCACAAGTTTATCTACTGCATTATTACATAAGAACCATCACAATACATGTGTATGAGGCCTTCTAGTGTATCTTAGTATTCTTATCATATTTTTAATATAAGAACATAAAGTTATGATGTTGATATTTCCCATGCACAAGGCTTACCTACCATTGTACAACCGGAAAAAGACTGCGAGAGAATATCAGGGTTGTCATTGTCAGTATCTACCGGTGACTGAAGCAATCACAAGACCATATCGGAGATTTATTCTTGAATCCTGAACGACAAAATCCCCTTGAGGCAGGAGGGTCTTAGACAACTCAGGTGCACAGTAGGTTGGAAGTACGTGGTTTAATTCCTGTGTCCTCAGCAGTCAATCTTAAAATAAATATAAACAAATACACGGGGGTAAGTGGGATGATTGATCATCAGGAAGTTTTACTATATTTCATCAAATTATTATGTTAAGCCTTATTAATACGTTTATTTGAAGGATTATTTCGAAAAATAAATGTGACAGAGAAAATTTGGCTCTCTATTCTCGATTTTTCTGAGAGTATTTTCCTTAGATAATATATTAAAAACGCACTCTGACACTAAAGTGTTATACTAATTTTTATGGACGCGTGGTTTAAGGGTCTAGACTCTCTTTGCATTAGGTTGATGTTGACAGGGATATCGTTATTCAAATCCAAGATGGGTGCATTGAGGTGGTTAGGGCGTAAGGAGGGAGTATATTTCCATATGTTATGTATTACTTTGGTTTTAACGTACTCTCTCCACGTTAATGTGGGTCTCACATTTTCCATTTTTGATTAAATCGTCCCGTGTGTTAAACGTGTTATTAAAAGAAGAAAGTGGTCTTAAAGAGAAAAAATATTAAAAAATACATAACAAATCCATCATTTCTTACCGGCGTGCATATAGTTGATGTAAAGTTTGTCTGTCGACAAACTCCTCCAAACAGTTAATTACCGGAAATGAGAGCCGCTCGCGCGCCCAGTAATATCGGTCATGACCATGTGTGCGATATGGGTGCACCTTATGGTCTCCGAGCGCACCTAGCGAAGAAGGTTGTAAGCGATCCGCTCCGTCAGCTTCACGTACTCGAGGTATTTGGGACAGTTCGTTAGGATCAATTTATGCAACGAGTAGACTTATTCGTTAACTGTGTATTGTTGGAGACTGCTTGCAATGCATTGCACTGTTTTGAATAAAATAGAGCCTGATTGATTTCCCGAATGACAAGGGGAAGCCTTTGTAGCTAGAATATTAACGGGGCAAAATCAGTGGGAGAGATCTTTTAATATGTCGTTTATTATGTTATGTAGCATCCCACATAAAGTTGCATAATGATGAATTACATACCCTGTACTCATCACAATAGATTGTTAGGTTAAGCAAGTCTCGTAGATTACGGTGGGGAGGATATGCAGTGCTAATGGGAGAATCTAGACCCGTGATCAGGATAGCTTACTGAGTGTCAAAACCAATGGAAAGAGGCCATTGGGAATACCTAGACAAAGATGGAAGGATAACATTATAATATACCTGAAAGAAATACGGTGTAATGAGGTGGACTGGATAGAACTAGCTCAAGATATGCATAGGTGGGGTACCTTAGTAAGTGCGGAAATGAACTTTCGAGTTTATAATACCAGTGATTAGGTAAGTATGACCTGAATCAGTGGACACATGGCCTAAGGATTAATTCTTCTTCACCTGCTCTGAATTGTGTCGGTAGCTTGAAAGCTGGAGCTCAAATCTTGACAAGGTTTGCTGAGGTGTTCTTTTCCTAAATGGTTTCCCACTTTCTCTCCAAGCAAATTCAAATACGTCTACTCTTTCCTACCCCCACTACTGTAGATAATGCAAATAGTTTAGACGGATAGTAAGACACGGTGTAACAAAACTTTCTATAGCCTATAATTAAATATAAGTGAACTGACTAGTAGCAAACTGATATATCTAGCTTAAGAAAATAGGATCATTTCACCAGAATCCTCCTTAATATAACATGGTTTTCTATTAATGAAGATTTGTTATGATATTATTGAATGCTTTATTTTTCACCTTGATTAAGTTAATTAGTATTTTTCGGTATAATGCTACACTATTTGAAATTAAGTTTTTTGGTTATTTATTTTAGTCATGGCTTCTTACTATCCGTTAGTGCTGTACGCATGTACATAACAATATATTATAGTTATTAAATAAGTGATATTTCATTATTAACGGTCATTTTTTAACTAGTTGAACTAGAAAAAATATCCAGGCAATAACATACTAGTGAACATTTTTGCAACTTAAAGGAAAAGATTAGAAGCATTTGAAATATGGTGCTACAGAATAATGTTGAAGATAAAATGGCTGGACATGCTATCAAATGAAGTCTTGCTAAGAAAAGTATATGAAGAAAGGAAACTTTGGAAAGCTATACAGAAAAGAAGAGTTATCATGGTAGGTCATATACTGAGATATGATAGTTTGACGAAGATAATCATAGGATGAGAAGGGGAAGGGAGAAATTCATGAATCGGATAGGGAAAGATGTTGGCAGAAGAAGGTACAAAGATGAAATGAAAAAAAAAAAAAAGCCTAGCATAAGTAAAAGTGTAGAGCTGCAGCAAATAAATCACAAGATTGATGACCTAATGATGAGTACTCTTACCCTCTCCTTTGCCTTAAATACATGTTCATAGCTTTACCTATAATGTAACGCTAATTTTTTATTGTGCTGCCCGAATTTGAAAGATAAAACTTTATGAAACCGCTAGAAAAGTTCCACGTTTTCACACATCAAGTCGTTAAGTCATGTGATATGAAGCTGCCAATTTCGATAGAATATTAATATTTATAAATTAACACTTATTAACTAGTAAAATGTTATACATTTAGTCCACACAAAAAAGTGTGTTTTTGTATTTTCCAACATGTCTAGTGTTGTGTTTTGCTACGTTACACGTATTTTACGTAAACGTAACGCATGTTTGGTTCTCGTGCTCTTCGGAGACCAAAAGAGTGTAAAGTGTGTGGTTGGCGGATGTTGACATGTAATTAATAAGTAAGCAGTTGAGTAAAAGTTGTTAGGTTAGTCAGGTATGGCCTACTTCCGGAATGTTGCCGGTGTAATGGTATGGAACGACAGTGCGGGTGCGTGGAGACCTCCCCCCTCTTAACCCCTCCCGCACGTTATTATCACCCGTGTTCGATCGACGCGCATGCGCCTGGCACGCGACGACATGGATTGCCGCGCACTCCGGCTCGCGCATGACACCCGGAAACAGCAGGTGACACCTGGTGGTGGTATACTGGAATATCGTCACGTCTGCTGAGCACACTTGTAACGACATGCGAGGGAAACTCGACACAAACATTCACTTAAACATAATTAGGGCGTTGCTTTGCTATACAAAGCCAGTAATATTTGGTTTAGGGTACACGTTGAAATATGATTATTATCAGTGGCGCTTAGCAGATCAAAGTGCTATTTTCACTGTTCCAAAAAATATTTTGTTATTTACAACAATTTAAGAAAATTGACTTTACAGAAGTAATTGGAATAATATTGATCAAAAATATAAGAAAAAAACTGAAAATTTAAATTCAAAGAGAATACCGATAGTCACAATAATAATAATAATAATAATAATTATTATTATTATTATTAGCACCGCGACTTACTACCCGTTCAGATTATACGCACTTACGCTAATGTGTAATGGTAGGGTGATTGTGAGATGAAATAGAGGACCTACAGTTTAACGTGGGATCCGAACCACGGTGGAGGCCTGGCATTCCACACATTCACAAGTCGTGATTAATACACATCTTGTCAGAGGTGAAGGAAGGGTTTGGCAATCAAATAAATCTGTGCCGGGACCGAGGATTGAACCCCAGACCCCCAACACCGATGTCTGACACCTTACCCCTAGACCGCCAGGTCACCTCACAATAATTCATAAGGACATGTTAATTTTAATCTCGGTATTAATATACCAAAAACTGAAATGATAATGTTCAATGTCACTTTATTAACGGTGTAAAATTGTACTGAAGTGCGTTGTCAATATTAAAAATCTGTTTTTAATAATTTAATAAATTTTAATCAAATCAAATGGGAGGATGATGCCTATCTGTTCACTCACGCTCTTTAATACGTATTTTTTAAAATGAATCTTAGTAATTAAAATGATAGTGTTTTATATGTTAAAGTAAGATAACCAACGTTGGTCTTTGAAACGCTTTGGTTATTGAATTATTATTATTATTATAACCGCGTCTTACTACCCGTTCGGGTTATACGCACTTACGCTAATGTGTAATGGTAGGGTGATTGTGAGATGAAATGGAGGACCTACAGTTTAACGTGGGATCCGAACCACGGTAGAGGCCTGGCATTCCTCACATTCACAAGTTGTGATTAATACACATCTTGTCAGAGGTGAAGGAAGGGTTTGGTAATCAGATAAATCTGTGCCGGGACCGAGGATTGAACCCCAGACCCTCAGCATAGAAGTCTGACACCTTACCCCTAGACCACCAGGTCACCACTTGGTTATTGAAGATAATAAATAACATCGTTATATATTTAATTAAAATTCACACAAATTTCCGTGTCTTCCCACCTTAAACATAACTTTAACTGTTTAGGATAAATTTTAGGAAATTCATGACTTTTTTTTTGCACTGTGTCTTGCTACTCATCCATGATAGGAAATAAGAAAAAGTTTGTCACGAAATGCAAATCAATGTTATCCAGACACAAATAGTAGAATGAAAG
>JAVRXN010000002.1:56885061-57017237 GCA_033556935.1 Timema podura | reverse complement strand
ATGGTTTTCTTCTTCATCTGCACTTTTACTCTCTAAGACAGAGATAACAACAAAACACTCCACGTCAAGGCTGACGAGGCCGTAGATAATTGTTGTGGGATGGCATCATAAGGATGGTTTCATTTTTTTCAGCTGCTACTAGTTTCGTGTCCAGGATGTGAAAGCAGTTAGTGTGATTATGCCATACCAATTTTTTTTTAAGATTTCTATATTATTTGTTTATTAAGACTTAGTTAATTTAAAATGCAAAAAATCATCGGAATTATCAAAATTGAGCTTTGGGATGGTTTTATAAAACAATTAGATAACTTCCTATTTTTAATCAAAGTGTTTTCAAAATTTTACCAATATATTCAAGATAACATAACCTATTTTCTTATTTGAAGACAGAGAGATTAACATCTATTAATATTCGGACGTTTTGGATATTTTAATAAAATGTCTTACTTTGATAATTTGTTAATATCATTCAACACTCTTTTTATTGTTGATTAAGTTTAGACAAGCTAACTATGAAATAATAATTAAATCTGGCCACTAGTTTTTAATTGAAATAAAAAGCTCTAGCTCTGATAAGATTATTTTAAAAACACGAATATTCGTAAATAGGTTTTTGGGACTTTTCATCATAGAAGTGTTATAACTGGTGGTATTTGCCACTTTTTTTTTACTGGCCTTGAATATCCTAAATACTTTATCGTCACTGATGAACATGCCCTATAAGGGTTGTTTATTCTTATACATTGTGTCCCTTTATTTAATAATCTTATTTTTTGGTAAGCAATAAGTACACAACAAGTAAACTATTTATAGTTAAAGGAATGAACTTTAAGTAGTGAAATGTAAAGTGAAAATTTAAGTGATAAATACTTAAAAAAAAGGATTAATACAAACATCTGTCCAAGAGCCCTTAGGTACTGCATGATTCGTTTTTTCGTCAGGCCGATACAGTTGGTCCTAAGACAAGAAAAATAAAATTTAAAAACTTGCTATACCATTCATTAATTTCTCTTCACGAAATCGAGGATTTTTGAGAAAATTTTGAAATAGTTGTTTTACTTCATGCTGTATGATAAATATTAATACTTTAATTAAATTAACTAGATTTGTTTTGGTCCAATCTGTTTCAGGAACCACAAGGACATCCCTATATACAATAATGTCAGCGGGAAGAACAGTTTAACGTTTAATGAGTCAGCAAGTATTGTTTTTGAGAGGATTTGTGAGATTCCCTCTAAACAGGCAATCTGGTATCCTTGGGCAATCCTCACGAGAACATTATTCTGGTACCGCTTATTGGCCATCATCCTTCATGTTATACCTGCAGTGTTGTTGGATCTTGTCTTCATGCTCAAAAGAAAATCCCCTATGTAATATAAATTTGATAAACTTTTTATATATGATATGTATACATTTATAGTAAATAGTTTAATATTATTAGGAGCACGATCATACCTATTTGGGTATACAAATACTTTAATTTGTCATAACATTCGTAGCTATTTAAAGGTGAGTGTTATTATTTTGCGTCAAACATTCAACACTATAATATATATATATATATATATATATATATATATATATATTATATATATATTATTATATATTTCACCTCCCCTTTGAGGGCCTAGCCTGTCAGGATGGGTTGCTGCCAAGGACAAGGGCGGTGACTTGAAATATGACTGTGTGGGCTATAAATTGATGTTCGGGTTGGGTTTTTATGAGTTGTTTGTACTAACTTGCCCTATTACAAAATATGATGTTGATGAGAAATATATTATTATTATTATTATTATTATTAGCACTGCGTCTTACTACCCGTTCGGGTTATACGCACTTGCGCTAATGTGCAATGGTAGGGTGATTGTGAGATGAAATGAAGGACCTACAGTTTAACGTGGAATCCGAACCACGGTGGAGGCCTGGCATTCCTCACATTCACAAGTTGTGATTAATACACATCTTGTCAGAGGTGAAGGAAGGGTTTGGCAATCAGATAAATCTGTGCCGGGACCGAGGATTGAACCCCGGACCCCCAGCACAGAAGTCTGTCACCTTACCCCTAGACCACCAGGTCACCATGAGAAATATAAAAATATATAAATGAACCTAATGGAATTACTTAGGTGCTCGTGACAGAAAGAAATATAGCAAGGAATGATTCACCTCTAGGTAGCCCTACATGGGTATGAATTCTGTATCTTGGGAACGACGGTAGCCCCCAACACTCGTACTCAACGATCCGGCGTCCTAACCCACGTAGCTACCAAAACGGGAAGCGTGAACCTCTTAGGTTCAATGGTGAGTTGTCAGCCCAATTAGTTCGGGAGCATTATTTTTTATCCTGTGCCCTAGCCTGATTTACCGTGAGGAATGCTGACACTCTGTTTGAGGATTCAGCGCAAATGTTCTATCCTCTACTAACTAATCAAAACACCTTGCAATACTCGTTTTGTCACTTACAATCCACAACACAGCAAATTTTAAACAAATATACACCTCAAAATATGCCGTATCGATTACATAATGTTAGTTATTGGGCTATAAACATCTTAACTAATAAAAGTAACTAAGCCCAAAGTAGTTACTCAATTTATTCGTTGAATTAAATTGTATTGGCAAATAAATGGCATGACATTATCGTAGAGGTTATCTGATAGAACTTAGAACAAACATTTTAAATAAAGTTTTGGTAAACTATACCAAATTATTTATATTAAAAAATACCAATAAGTTCTTATTTACTATTTTAAACCAAATATCTCATTTTATTAATTATTTCCTAAGTAAACTATCCTTATATTAATTACAATGAACATCCATTAAAAAGTATCACCAAAATACCGATGTTGAGGGAAAAACCCCTGTAAACTATTCTTAAAGAACTCCTAAATCTCACTGATAAGTAACATATATTAAACTAATTTTATAATATACATATACATATATTTAGATTATTTGTCAGGTTAAAAATTCCCAAGATATAGAATTCCAAACAAAGCCATTAGACCCACTTTCATAATATCACTCATCGGTAAACTTCCTTTAATTTAAGAGCAAGATCCAAAATCAAAATTATGTGGCAAAATATATAAAAATAAGCTTAAAGTTTGAACAAAATCCATCAAATTGTTTCGGATACATGCCCAGGGATAAAGAAACAGATATAGTTGTAAAGTTATTTTTAGGGCATATAATTTTCTTTAAATAAATCATATTTTGGAGTTGAAAATATTCATTTATATGAGAGAATAAAATATTTTTCGCCCATGGAAGATGCTATAAAATGTCCCCAATTAATGCTTGAGGCTTTATTGCCAGTGAAAGAGGTGGTTTGGACAAAACTACCGAAAACAATGTGATTCCTTTCTCGGCAGGGTTGCAGAATCGTCTATTGGCTACATCCTTAAGCTGAAGATTAATAGTGAACAAGTACAACACCCGGAAAAAAAGGCAGACATATTTCCACAATAGTACAATTATGTAACATATCCTGCCAGGACTCGAACTCGGGACACTTAAATCATTAGGCAGACATGCTACAAACTGAGCCAAGTTGTCAGACAGTGCCTCACTTTCTTAACCAGGAATGTTTACCCTTTTTGACAACCGTATTTGGCTATCTAGAATGACCACTAGGGTGTTCTGAAAAGGGAAAACTTTTTCTTTTAAATTGCGAAATGAATTAGCGTGGAAAAATTGCCTAATACTCCCCTCAGGGCATATATTATTTTTTTGTTGATCCACCTCTATATCAAGCTGGGCATTTCTGGGATTGAAAATGGAAAAAATACACCAAATTTATTCATTCGAATATAATATTCTACGGTGTACAAAATTTTGATTTTTTAATAGTGATTGAAAGTTGCTTATTGTTTTATTTAGTACACACAAAAAAAATCGTCAACTTTTCTCTCTATATAGCCAACCCCCTCAACCTCAAACAAATATCAAATTAATCAAATTTGATACCTTTTTTCATATATCTTACTGAACATAAAATTAAGATGTACAAATTTTAACTGTTGGAAAGTGGCATAATGTTTTTCATACTACACAAATACATTTTTTGGTTTGCCATCGAGGTTTTGCAACAGGTGCCGTAAAGGTAGTTCATTTTCATGAAGCAAAAATATGCTCCACTGAAGAGGTTTACCACTGTGTGTCTCTTATCAGACGTACCATGCTACTCTTCCACCTCTGTAAGGGTTTCAAGGCCAACATTATGTTTCTGCATAAAATATATGATTCCACTTGATATTTATATTGCCTTAAGGGATGTACTTAACAACACATGCCCAAAGTTCTTTCCTTCTTGCTTCTATATCATTGCTATATGTTCCTCTGATACTATCACTCGACGTGAAGGTATATGTATCATTGTTTGATCCTTTCAACCATTAAAATACAGGCCCTTGATATATATGTATATATATAAATATATATTACATCCACTAACTCTTTTTCTTGCAAGTCTCTCCTGTTCTTCTCTATTGCCCTATGTGCTTTGTTATTGTCAATAACGTAAGTTGAATTAGTTGAACTAGTTTAAAAGCTTACAATACAGCTGTTGTTATTTTTGCCACGGTTTTACTAGCTACACCTGTCAAGACTGTAGCTCTTGCAGTATGAAGAATTGAAATCCTCACATGACTATATGATTTGCCTTGACTTGGTTGCTCTGTAATATGTTTGTCTGAAATGTAAATCCAGTTTAAGTGGCAATCACTTGTAATCTCTTTACTAGATGGACTATATTTCGTATGTGAATTGTCTTCCAATTATGTGGTCCTGCTGCTCTTTAGTCCATTAGTACTTGATACTGCCTCTTCCGCACCGATGATACATTGCTTTATTTATCTTACTTTTCTTTCTTCCCGCCTCTGCTCCTTTTGAGTAGTGACCTGATCCACACTTCCAGTTCCCATAATTTTTTCAGTTCTTTGTCCCTTAAAAACTCCTTTCTCTCTTATATACTTTGCTAATTTTATCACAGCTCCACAAATTTAAATCAGAACATTTGCATGTACAAATATCACAGGTCTACTCTTCGTCAATTTTACACTTATGTAGTTTTGCCTTTAGGAACGGTGTATTTATACTTTTCATAGGTTGTAATACATTCTGATATTTATTGTTGTAAGTTGTGATCATATATATTATGCGATTTTCTGACACTACAGGAAGAGAAGCACGCTTTCATATCTCGCTAGTTTTCTTAGAAACTAAATAAGCTAATTTTCCATTGAGTGGTTCTTTACTTCCATCTTATTACAGCTTTAAAAGGGTGGATTGATAGCATCTGAGCATAGCTTAATACGATCGGAGCACTTCAGGTCCCTCAGGAAAGAGATCCTTCGGAGTGCCAAAGATAGTGGAACTTGTACTTATCCGTGTCTTTACTAATGCCATTGCCATTACATCAATTCTCTTTTGAAATGCTATAAGCTATACATACAATAATGTAATGTGCACTATTAAATTGGGTCACAACTAATTTATTTTATATGCAAACCATTGTTCTGGGAATAAAGAAGTAAGCTACGAAACGTCCCTAACACAAGTGAAGAGATAAATTGGTGTGTGTGTGTGTGTGTGTGTGTGTGTGTGTGTGTTGAGTTTACTGTTTGAATTATTGTGGGCTGAGGGCTATGTGAGATATGAGGACAGAGAAAGACAGCGTTCTTCTAAGAAAAGCACAAAATCTCTTCTTTCTGTTACCCGCTCTTTGACATTTCTTGGAATACTGGCAGCTATCTCACCAGTTTCCAGGCTTTCATATCTGGTGGCTACTACAGACATAAATGTATTTCAATGCTCTATGTTAATATATGTTTTTCTGACAAAATTTATGGTGTATGAACTTAGAATTACTATTATTAAATGAGTAAAAAAAATTTATGAGCTATTTTATAATTTTTCAAGGTCAGAGGGGCCCAGATAGAAATGTAAATAGATTGAGTTTATGAGTTTTATAGGATAAACAAATAAAATATTCATAATTGTTTTATGAATAGTTTTCTTAATTTTTCAGAAGAACATAAAATATGAGCTTCAGATACATTTTGATTAGTTGTTTATTTTTTAAGATCAAAGGGGTCCAGCCAGACCTTGAAATTAATTAATTAATTTTTTATATTAGCATGAGTATAATATATCCAGCAACTTTTCTACACTATAAGAGGTTTTTAAATTTCAGCCCATCCTAGTGACCACTTACTCCATGCTTTTTCTGTCTGTTTTTTATTCAAACATGAGATTTTTTTCTTGTTTTGCTAAAATTGCTTAGGAAGAGATGTATAATATGCATGAAAATATTAAAAAATGAATAAATTTATAAAAATATTATATACCCTAATTTAACTGCATGTTTAATAACAAATGCTCTTAGACTATGTTAATGTCTTATATATTTGTAATATCTTAGTTAAAAAAAATTAATTTTATGAATTCTTACCCATTAAAAACATTGGCTATAACCTAAAATTGATAAATTAAAAATATCCAAATACTTTTGGTGAATCTTTAGTTGCTTACATGGGGTGACATATCACCCCAAGGGTCTTGAAAAACGATGTATACAGTTTGGAAGCACTTGGCCAACTGAGGGGTGAATACATAATTGAGTGTTGGAGGAATACCTATATTGATGAAACTTTCAAAGCTCACTCAAAAAATTGGCGGCAAAATATATTTAATATTGAGGTGATGCATAAACCCACTAAGCATTCCGGGGTTAACCGCTCTAAAGTACCTTAGTATAAATGCCACACATTTTAAATGTACAATTATTTTTACTCTTTAATGTTGAAGTGTTCAATGGCTTACCTTTTTAATAATCAGCAGTTCAAACTTTCGTTTCAACTGGGGTTGTACAAGTGTGCATAGCCCATTTTCATCTCACACGCTTAGGATCAATGTGGAATCTTCGACTTCAGATGACAGTGGCACTCCGACAATTTCTATAGAGTCAGAGGACAAAGCGCTCAGGCCCAATACACCCTGGGCATCACCGGTGATTTAATTAACCGAAACAAAACCATATTATTAACTAGGCATAAAGTATTCAAAAAACTGTTATTCCTAATACATTTTGCTAATACATGCATATTGATAATAATTACCTGAGCCATCTGTACATCCCAACATAATAAGGTAGATTTCCAAACTCACGAATTTTAGTCGGCCAAATACTCGTTTAAGAATGAATCGCTGCTCACATTTCAGAGTCTATTTATAGACACTACGTCCACGCCTATGACGTCAGCTATCACCCTTTGCCTATTCCTGTCTTGACATATATAGATCGTGATGACGTCATCGGTAAAACACCTTCTGAAATCACCCTGCAGGTAAAGCCCATTGCGACATTATACACGACATATTCTTCTCACAACTCATCTAGTCGCCAAATTGGAAACAGGTATGAGTAATAAATTCTGTCATCATCAGGTTTGCAACATCACCCGTAGTATATTTCTCAACACGTCGAGCCGCCAAATGAGTGCCGTCCCAAAATAACTTCCAAACGACCTAAATTATGTTTAGGTAAAATATTAATTAGCTATGACGTCACTGGGGGAATCCAACCCACCTGATCATGGGGTTAAAGGTAAAAGATATAAGGTAAATTGTCACAGCTCTACTGATATGTAATGAGTTTTAAATAACTACATTCTCCCCATGATTTTAAAATATGCACCATTTCCTAATTTTAAATATATTCATTATTATGCATCAATACATTATTAGTGATATTTATTCTCATAATACTAATTAATATTTTTTTAATATTTATGGTAGCTTTGGTAATATTTATGTAATAAAGGTATAATCCCAAAATTAATAATACCTAATAGTTTCATAAATAATTTACAAAAGTCGAAATATAATCACGTGATGAGCATCTTGGCAATGAAAAATGAGAAAAGTTTGGCAGTAAGTATTCCCACGGTGAAAATGTTAGGTTAGAAGGGTATAAAAAATAATGTTGTCAATATTTCAAATTGAGTAAAGAAAAATAAAAAGTGTTTGTTAATATAATTCTTAAATTTTTTCATGATTACAGGTTGTTAAAGAGCTATAGAAAGATTAACCAATATTTGATTACTATGAAATACTTTTCGACATTTGAATGGAACTTTGATAACAATAAATGTAAAAACCTATATAGCTCGTTGAGTGAAAAGGACAAGGAAATCTTCTACTTCGATAGTAGTACATTGGAATGGAAAAGTTATTTTAAAAATCTTGTATACGGTGGAAGATTGTATTTGTTAAACGAATCCATTGAGACTATTCCTGCTGGAAAAGCTCAATTCAAGAAGTAAGTATTAATTATAGTATACTAATAGTAAAACATTTAGGATCTCAGTAAATAATTCACATTAAAATAACAGTTTTTTACCCATATTAATAAAAATTAAATTTTTATTAAAAAATAATCATTGAAAACTAGACAAGCATTATTTATCATATTATTTTACAAAATTTTTAAGAAGATAGATGCATACAGACAAATCAAATTAATTTCTACATAGCAGATATCAGTAAATTGTATTTCAACCCCAATAAATGATGTGATTGCTCAACAAAGAAGTTTTTTGGAATAATAAATGTAAAACGTTTTAAAAACTCTTTCATTATTAAGTAATAAATATAATTACATTATTTATTTTAGTAATTAATTATGGAAAAGTCATAGCATAATGTATAGAAAGCAATAAGTTCAAAGGTATATATTCCATTTAAATATTATTTAAAAAATATTGTAAGGCATTTCTTATCCTCATTATGTATTGATAAACTTGTATGTAATTTGGAAGCTAAGGAAAAAAACCCCACCTAAATACTAGCTACGAAAAGGGCAAGGGCAGACTAGTAAAATCGAAGGAACAGGAGAAGTAAGGGGAACTCAAGCTGAGAAACATAATTATTCATCCCACCTTGTTTAGATTGTTATCAAAGGGAAAGATAGTTACTAAATTTTATAGTAAATAAACTTTAGGATCAACTAGCATAAACTACCATAAAATATTTTATATAAACTACTCACATAAGCAATACATTCTAAGCTTATAGCTTTAAACCACGCCCTCACTTTGACACAATCTCCTGTTGCATGTTATATTTTACTTTTTACCATACATTTTTTTTTTCTATCAGCTGTCATCCTTCCTTCAATTCACTTTGGAAAATATTCAAATATCCCGAACAGTTACAAGAAAAATATTATTTAATAAAAAATAAATGTTTAATTTTGGGATAAATAGACAATAAAGCCTTTAACTAGTTGCTCAAAGAATCTACTGGGTGTTTTTTATGGGAAGGGGCTTAGCCATCCTTAATTTAGGAGGGGAAATATCTCCCTTTAACGTAGATATTATTAGCTAATTCTCCCTTCTATAAAAAGTATCGTTCCAAAGTCCCAGTATAAACTACATTTATCATAAAATAAATTCTGTTCATCTGAGACTGAGACTAGAATGTCTCAAACATTTCTAGTATAAATTTTGATAAAAGATAAAGGTTAGATGTCTAAATGATATTGGGAGTTTAATAACGAACCCAATAGGAATAAAATTAGTTCCCCTTTTAAAAATAATCTTACTTATTACCATATTAATTTATTTTTACTCGTCATCAACACTTATAATTTTATTTCTTCGTGGGATAATGCAATGCAGTATTTTTTAATGTTATGAAATTATCTTTAGAACTCTATAGTAATAATAAGATCTAGGAAAAATCATCTGGAGTAATATATATTCCTTCTCCTTTTCTTAACAATATTCACAAAAATAAGGACCTTTCTCTTGTTTACTCTTGTCTCTTGGCGCATTAGTTTCTTTCCCTGTGGATAAATGAAAGTTGATTGCATAATATTCTAATTTATTTATAAAGATTAACCTTACTAGATCGTTACTTCTTTGTGAAATTACTTTCACTCTTGGTATGAAAATATACGTAGCAAAGTGGTGAGAGAGGGAAGGGATAAGGTTAAAGGTCTAATTGATGTTAAGGCCCCTCCTACATATTCAGTATTCCTGTAGAATTGCCTGCACAAGCTGGTTCGCACTGTAAAGATGGGGTGAATCACTGTTTACGCAGTCCTAAAGCGTGGACTGTGCTACTTGTTAATTTTCTGAAAAGGGATTATGAGCAAACAAGGACTGTGCGGTTAAGATGAAGCGTGTAGGGGGCCGTACAGTCCACTTGTTTTAATCCCCGCGGAAGAAATGTAAATTTTGAATAAAGAAGAGTTCTATTTATTTTCAATCTGTTACTTAGTTTGTAAAAAATAATAATAATAATAATAATAATAATAATAATAATAATAATAATAATAATAATAATAATAATAATAATAATGATAATAATGATGATAATAATAGTAAGAAGAAGAAAAACCATTTTAAAAAGACTGTAGTTAAGAACTACGTACATACTTGCTTGACTGAGCGTGTAGGGGGCATATCATGGGGGGAGGGAGGGTGAAAAGATTCTAGAAAAAAGCATTAGGTGGTTTATGGCTGAACCATTCGATACTGTGACTAGAACAGAACACCGAATAGGACATTTTGTGTTAACATCTACTTTAAAAAATCATTTTCACGAACATGTCCACAATGTGTTCTTGTTGGTATATAACCTTATAATATTTCCCAAATAAATGTATTCATTACTACTACTATATCCATTACTGTTTCCAGCTTATGGCCTGGATCTGATCTCTCACTAAAGTATATTTTACACTATCAGCCTGCTAGGCCTGTCATTACTTCATAGGTATATGTATTATAATCTATCTTAGTAATAGGACAGGTACAACATCCAGTTTACAACTGTTAATTTCATCACTGTGAATTGGTACACCCACATTTCACCAATTATACATGTTTCGGCCATTCCAGGGATTGAACCCGAGACCCTTAGCTCACTAGACAGACACGCTACCGACTGAGCTAAAGTTTCAGATGATTTATTCCCTACTCCAAACAAAACAGTGAGACCCACTTTTATGACCATATGCTCTAAGGCGTGGCTCACGCAGTAGACTAGACCGCCGATGACGGGAAGATAGAATTTCGAATCTCGGTCGGGTACACTGGGGATTTTTTTCCAAACCGTTTTACACTCTTCCTCCAAGCAAATTTGGGTACACTTCCACTAAACATAACCTTTATGATAACCAAAACCATTAGCGAAGTTAGTACCTAAGCGTATAGCCTGGGCGAGTAGTAAGTTGCGGTACTAATAAAAAAAGGCAAAACACGCTGATGGTTGAATACAAAATTATATGACAGATTTGCAATTCCAGTCAATCAGTGGAATGTATAAAAAAATTACGTGAAAGCACCTATCTTATTTTGAAATTTTAATAAATTCAATTGATCTTAAAATTTTGAAAAAAAAAAAAAAGGATAACATTTATATAGTAATAACAGTCCAAGAAACGTTAGCACTGAAGCTTCGGATTTTGGTGAGTTTATCTTTTATTATCTTGCAGTTTACTTTTAAAATTTCAAAACGGACCATCAGCACCATTACCAATGGTATTTTTTTAAGTTTTTTTCCCCTTATAAGAGCGGACAATCAACTTGCCTTTCTATTTTATTTTATTTTTTTCATTAATTGACATCCTTGATCATTTTGGCCCAAATATACTTCCAAGCATCCAAATTTTTAATATTATATTGAAGCAGTCAGGACCGTCTCTGTGATATATTGGTCAGACTTCCTGGATACAGATTGATAGATTCCAGATTCGATACCTGGCACTTCCAAAATTTATCTGTGAAGCAGTGGGTCTGGAACGTGATTAAACTCAGCCTCTTGAGGACAAATTGAGGAGCTACTTAAATAAAGAAGTAGAAGCTCTGGTAAATAAATGGTACGGCACACCGCACAGACTTTCTCTCTCTTTCTATAAACTCCTAAGATTTCTGAACGGAATAATGTACATTGTATCATCACCACTCCACATAAGAACACGCATAAAAAATATACAATGATATAGAATCAATGAGAAAAGAGGCGCATCTTTGTCCACCTAAGAGCATTTCAAACAGTTTAATGTCTTCCACAAGGGTCAACACTTCGTATTACAATTTCGATTTCTGGTTAAAATTTTAACATTTTATAAGGTGTTGCAGATCTTCAAGTCATCGCATTGATATTTAATTATTCATTTATACATTTTGACCAATAAAAAATGTAAATATTGACTATTGAGTCTAAAATGGAGATAGATCATTGTTATGCAAACATTTCTCCTAAGAGATTTAAGGAAAAATAACATACTTTTTTAGATACTTATATTTAATTACTCTATGGCATTGGAGAATTATTGCGTTAAGACTTAAGTAGTATATGTTTACAACTAAAGCTCACAAAATTGTATTAATATATTTGCAAATATCTCAGAAACTGCTGCTTTTATAAAAATATATGTCAAATAAATTTTTTTTATTTCTGATAGTCCTACAATTTTGCAATGATAAGTTGTTTAGTTTCTCCAATAGTTGTGGAGATACGGAAATTAACGCTTCTGTAAAGTACCCTAAAAATCATTTTCATAGGAAAATGAAAATAGCCAGTTTATTTATAATCTTAATCAACGCCTAGATACGAATTTTAATCAAAATCGTTTGAGTAGATTTTGAGAAAACCAAATTATTCTCTTTTCGCCCTTCAGTAAACTACCCTTAATTTTAAGTTTTTATAGACACACAGATAGACGGCATTGCAAATACTATTTTTAGGGTTCGGGGGGTCATGAGACGTCGACATCCATCAACATTTCAGGTTAGTTTTTTTTTACGGTCGCAATACTTAAACTTTAATGTCCAAAAAGTTAAAAAAATTCATATAATTGCGTATAGATTGAAAGTTATTGATTTTATAAAAATATGTTTCGGATAAAATATCTGTATTATAAATATATATACATATTTGTAATGCTAAGTAATTTCATATCTCAAATAGTTTCGGAGCTATTTAAAAAAATGTTAATTGACGCATCAGACCGGAGCCCTTAAAGCCATTTTGCCGAAATATTGAGGGTAGCCATTTTGTTTTGAATATTTATTAATGTTCATAAATGAAATTTAATCAAAATCGTTGGAGCCGATTTTGAGAAAATCGACTTTTTCTCTTTTTGCCCTTCAGTAAACTACCCTTAATTTTAAGTTTTAATAGACACACAGACAGACGGCATTGCAAAGACTATTTTTTAGGGTTCGGGGGGTCATGAGACGTCGAAATCCATCAACATTTCAGGTTAGTTTTTTTTACGATCGCAATACTTAAGCTTTAATGTCCAAAAAGCTAAAAATATATATATATTTGCGTATAGATTAAAAATTATTGATTTTATAAAAATATGTTTCGAATAAAATATTTGTATTATAAATATATATACATATTTGTAATGCTAAGTAATTTCATATCTCAAATAGTTTCGGAGCTATTATAAAAAATGTTAATTTACGCATCAGACCGGAGCCCTTAAAGCGATTTTGCCGAAATATTGAGGGTAGCCATTTTGTTTGGAATATTTATTACTGTTCATAAATGAAATTTAATCAAAATCGTTAGAGCCGATTTTGAGAAAATCGACTTTTTCTGTTTTTTCCCTTCAGTAAACTACCCTTAATTTTAGGGGTAGATGTCCAATTCCAAAAACCCCTCGGGGCAACCCTATGAAAACCCAAGATATCAAGTTTCAGCTCAATCGGTAAAATAGTTTAGGCTCTAGTTGGAGGTACAGACAGACAGACAGACAGACAGACAGACAGACAGACAGACAGACAGACAGACAGACAGACAGACAGACAGACGGAAATTCAAAAACCACTTTTTCGGATTCAGGAAGTCATGAAACGTCAAAATTCATCAAAATCTCGACTTCGATTTTTTTGACGATCACAATACTTTCTCTACCTGTAAGATAGAGAGAAAGTAAAAAGCTAAGATAAAAGTCTGGAGAGTTTATTATTCTTACCACGTGACAACCTCTATCAGCCAAGGTGGCACCAACATCGACTATGGCGGCGGCCGCTCGGTCAATATAGCTAGCTTTCAGTCTCAAACCATGGAATTCAGGATCATTTTAATTCCAGATTACTGGTCGTTGCTTATAAGTAATATAAAATTAGTTTACGAGCTTTTTTATTGTCTTTAGTTCACTTCATTTTTTTTACAATTTGTTAAAATAAAATATTATTTCCCAGCACAAACACAGAAATAAATATATTCTCCAAAAGATACACCGGTATGTACTTACAAAAACAAAAAGTGTGACTCTGGATACTGTCCCGCCAATGACTAGATTTTAGGGAAAAAGTTCGCTGAGACGTTCAAGCTACTCCTGGTCCGAAAACGAACATTCTTTGATGTGAAGGGCAAAAAACCACTGGTAGGTCGGAACAGAATAACAAACTTATTTTGTTAAAAAAATGTTCGGAAAACCATCCACACTGTTCGCGAAAGTTGTTCAGCTCGTTGATCAGTTCGTTGCTATGTTCAAGTATGGACCTGGTTTAAGTTAATTTCATATTTTGTTAAAATTTGGAACATGAAATTAATTTATAATACCACCCAATAAATTGCATATGTTGTGTTTCAAAAAAAAATATCAAAATAAAAAAATTTTGTAAACCAAATACATAAAAGCTCGAAGTAAGCTATGAGCTCAATAATAGTGAATAGAACCAAAGGTACGAATATTAATCAAAATTGTAATAGCTGATTTTGAAAAAATTGAATTTTTCACTTTTCCACCTTTAGTAAACTACTCTTAGTTTTAGAGCTGGACAGACACACAAAGAAATGGTGTTGGAAAAACTATTTTTAGGGCTAAGGTGGTCATGTAATGTCGACATCCATCAACATATCGGGTAAGATTTTTTTTACGTTCGTAATACTTTACCTTAGAATGTTTGAAAAGTTAAAACATATATATATATATATATATATATATATATATATATATATATATATATATATATATATATATATATATATATATATATATTTGCGTAGGGCTTGATTTTATTGTTTTTATAAAAATATATTTCGAGTAAAAGATGTTTATTATTAATAGATCTACATGTATGCAATTATAAATAATTTCATATCTCAAAGACTTACGGGGATAAAATTGAAAATTACAATTTACGCATCAGACCGGAAATTCTAAAGTCATTTTGATGAAATGTGGAGGGCAGCCATTTGGTTTTTAATATTGATCAAAGCACAGAAATGAAATTTTATCAAAATAGATAAAGTCTATTTTGATAAAATCGATTTTTTCTCTATTCTTAATTTTAGGGTTGGATATCCAATACTAAAAATTTCTAAGGTTAAGCCTAAGAAAACCCTAAATACCAAGTTTTAGCCCGATCGGTAAAATAGTTTAGGCTCTAGCCCTAGGTACAGACTGACATACAAGAGGATAAACAGACAGACGGACAGACAGACAAACGACATTGCGAAAGCTATTTTAGGGTTCGGGGTGTCATGAGACGTCGACATCTTTCAAAATCTTGAGTTAAAATTTTTTGACGATCACAATACTTGATATATCTTTAAGGTAGCGAGAAAGTAAAATATTGATTTTGGGGTCCCAAAGGGTCAACACTTCGTATTAAAATGTCAACTTCCGGTTTAAAATTTTCTACATTTTATTAGGGGTTGCACAATGCACATCTTATGTTTATCGCATTGCTATTAAATTCATCATTTATAAATTTTGACCAATAAAATAGATAAATATTGACTATTGAATATATATCTACAAACATTTCCCCTAAGAGGTTGAAAGAAAGAGAACATACACTTTTTGAGAAACTTTTTTTATTCTTACTCTATGGTTTTAAATAAATATTGCGTTTAAACTTGAGTAGTATTTCTTTAAACTAAAGTTCATAAAATTGTATTAATATATTTGCCAATGTCTTAGAAATTGTTGGTTTTATAAAAATATATTTCATAATAAAATTTTTTTAAGTTTTGATAGTAGTACAATTGCATTGATAAGTTAAATAGTATCTCAAATAGTTTCGGAGATACGGACATTTCCGCTTCTGTAAAGTACCCTAAAAGTACTTTTCATGGGAAGATGAAAATAGCCAGTTTATTTATAATCTGAATCAACGCTTGGACACGGACTTTAATCAAAATCGTTAGAGCCAATTTTGAGATAATTTATTGTTTCTCTTTTTGCTTTTTACTAAACTACTCTTAATATTGGGGATAAACAGACATACAGATAGACGGCATTGCGAATACCAAATTTTAAGGTTCGGGGGGTCTGAGACTTTGACATTCATCAACATTTCGGGTTAGATTTTTTTTTACGGTCGCAATACATTTTAGTTTTCGAAAAGTAAAAAAAAATAATCTATGTTTGCATATAGCTTGGAAGCTATTAGTTTTATAAATAAATGTTTCGAATAAAATATTTTTACTATAAGCAAATCTATACATTTGTAATAGTATGTAATTTCATATCTCAAATAGTTTTGGAGATATAAAAAAAGAAAATATAGTCATCTGACCGTAGCCAATAAAGTAATTTTTCCGAAATATTGAGAGTGGCTATTTTTTGATGTAATATTTATAAATATTTTTAAATGAAATTTAATCAAAATTGTTAGAACCGATTTTGAGAAAATTGACTTTTCCTCTATTTGCCTGTCTATAAACTACCCTTAATTTTAGGGTTGGATGTCAAATTTACAAAATCCCTTGGGACAACCTTATAAAATTCCTCGATACCAAGTGTTAGCTTGATCGTTAAAATAGATGGGGTTCAAGTCGGAGTTATAGACAAATTGACGGAAATTCAAAAAACACTTTTTCGGATTTGAGGTGTCATGAAACGTCGAGATTCGTCAAAATCTCGAGTCTTATTTTCCAGACGATCCAGTGTCGGCTCGTCACTTTAGAAGCTAGAGGGCGAGGCATGTTTAGTTCATTAGTTATTTCTAAATAATACATTTAAAAGAAGATACAAATTTCAGAATATATTTTGTTAGATGTTCATTTATTTAAACTTAAAAATTAATATCACAAACAATATGCAAAGACAAAAAAACTCAACCCATATAACGTGGATCTGTTGTAGAAACCATGCAGCTGTGTAATGTGCATAAATATCTAGATATCTTGAATTTCCTCACAAGCTCACAACATTAATATGTAGGATACACAATATTTACATTATTTACACTTGCGAGAAATGACTTAGTACGCAGTAAACAAAGAAATTATTTACATACGAAGCCCATACGCCTTTCCTTTAAGTTACTTAACTTTTCAATAACTCTCTTGTCAAAGTCCTTCATTTGTGTGATAAGTTCCTTATTTATGGCAACCATTGCTAGAGAATTCAGTCTGTCATTTGTCGATGTATTCCTTAGGAAAGTCTTTATTTTTTCAGTGTTGAAAAGCAACGTTCGGATTCAGCAGATGTCATTGGGTCGTTATAATAATTTTTAGAAATTTCGTCTCCTCACTGAAAACTGAAATAATTTTAATTTTCTTAATGAAGTTCAATAGTTGTTTTGCCCCTTTAATGTCAAAGTCCTGTCGTATGTATAATAGTTCCAATTCAGAACGGAGTTTTTCTTTTCCAAAAAAAGGGTAGTGTTGGATAACTCTCTCAAGTTTTTCTTCTGTAAAGCAAGTAGAAAATTGGGGAAATTACTCTTTACATAACAAAAAAGCTGCACAAAATAGTCAAATGAATATGTTTCTCTAATCTTGGCCTGTACACCTTCAACAGAGCAACTCATAACATTAGCACCACCTTACGTCTGTGCTATTATTCTTCCTTTTGACGTGTCTAGAAGAGATTTTATGTGGTCCATTATGCATTTTGCTAAGGTTTCAACACATCTTCCTTCAGGAATAGGAAACGCCCAAAACTTCTCACAAACCAACCCCTCAAACACATACCTAAAAACTAATACCATCTGACAATGGTTCGTTACATCAGTTGTCTCATCAAATTCAATGGTTACAAATTCTGAATCTCGTATCTGCTTTTCTATTTCTTCCATACAGTCATTAAGCATGCAGTGCAGTATGTCATTTTGTATTATTTTTTTATGTTCCTTTGAATACTGTGGCGGATTCTAAATAGTCTTTTATTGCATAATCCAATTCAGCAGTATAGTTAATTAGACATCTGTAGACACTAGTAGTTGTAGATGATGCTGATTCGTCATGACCTCTAAGAGGTAATTCAAAAACACCACAGAATATAACACACGAAATTAACTTTTTTAATATATTCATATTTTTTCAACGTGATTATTGTATTTTTAACGTTTCTTCTGTATTGTGAGTCTAGACTAGAAAATATGTTTACTTCGCCTAGCAAAGAAAGATCAACGACACTATTCATGTGATTCACAGATACTTCGTGTTTCTTAATTTTTTCTGTTAAATGGTTTATAGCATTGACGCCTTTTACTATCCAAAAGCATTCACCACTGTTTCTGGGAGAAAACAAAATATATTCGGTAAACAGTACAAAGATTTGTCTACATCACAGTGGCAAATCCAGCCATTTTTTGCTATGCATCTTTGGACTTGAGCTCCTTTCAAGATAGCGAGAAAGTAAAAAAATACAGTTTAAAAACAATATGTAAATTACCTAACTAAAAATAAAATTAGGTATCCTTTATTTGAATTGAAATTTATCAAATCTACCTTTCAAGGTTTCACTACATCGTAGCTTATAATATATGATCGTAGTGTAATTTGTCAAGGTAAGCTTGTCAGGGGTGTACAGCGGAGTGTACATTAGAGGCTCTACAAGACAATATATTTGTGTTGGGGGCTCAAATGATCCCATTGCCGTAGGAGGGATGGGCATATATTAATTAAGATAATGTGGTAGGGATGAGGAAGTTATAGATTATATTATATGTGCTCACATTTTCTGAGGGTATTAGTGGGAAATAATTTAGGAAAAAATAACCTCAGTACATCCGCCAGTATTTAAATACCAACCTCCCCAACGTTGTAAACTTATAATTTTGTGCTAATAAACAATCAATAATATCTTAAATAATGCCTTATTAACTAATTTCAAAAAAGATTTGAATCCATTAAACTTATGCCTAGTATTTTACTAGATAATTTTAATTAGTTTATTGTTTTATTTGGAAACGAATCGTTTTTAAAAGATTTCTCTTTTGAGTTTCTGAAAAGGAAGTGAGTTTGGGTGAGTCACTCTTTAAAGAGACCTACGAAAACTATTCAAACAGGAAACGGCCTACCCTTATACCAAAGGTAAAAATGTTTAATCTCTTTCTCACATATTATTAATAGCGAATATAAAATCAAACATGTCACAAAATAAACCTTTATTTACATAATCCTACGGTAAAAACTATATCAACAATAAATTGAATATTGAATTTACTGTTATTGTCTAGAATACAATTTTAAATTTATTCTGGCCTATCAGCAAAAATGGAGGATTACTATATTTATAAGGAGAAGAACTGTCATGTGAAGCTAAAATTATGAAAATTATAAAACAAGACAGTTTATCTATCATTTCAGTTAAGCCTTATTCATAATAATACACCACTAATAACAACAGAAACAATAAAAACATTTTGACAACATAGAACTACCATTGTAATCAATAAATATATTCATATTCAATTCATCTGAGAGTCCTAAATCCAATCTTCTAATTCTCTAAATTTCAAGATTATCTCGGCTATTTTAACTGTACTAATTAATTTATCGCGGTTGACTAAATATTCTTTATTACTGCAAATGAATTAATTAATATTTAGTCGAAGACACTTTATTATAAATAGCGTTCAACATTTTTCAAATGTATTATTCAATTATTTTATTTAAGTATTCAAACTCCTCTTAACTAGTGATGTCTCATCAGTCGGCAACGTGTTGAGGTTTCAATCTCATCTGTTCTAGTTTGCCAATTATGAAGAGGCCAGCTAGGAATCCCATCTGGGTGTATTTAAAGTGTTTTAATCTAAATGGTAACCGATCCCTTGATGTAGTGTAAAGTTCACTTCATCTCCTCAGGACATTAAAAGTACCTCTGCGGAAAGGATTTACGATCAGTACATTGGAATGTCCCCCGGACAGCAATACATTAATACTGGCTAGTGCTTTCCACAAACTGGGTTATGAATGACATACCTCAGACGCACAATATTATATCTAAATTATTTCCCACTTTCCACTTATGGAATTGCCGCTAATTGTCATCTAAATAATATCTTACTCTTACCTACAACATAATAGTAATTAAAGTGCGTACCCAGATGGATACGTGACGTAAATAAAAACACCAATATTATCACACCATTAACTGCATTTTATGTAATTATAAATTAATTTTTTATTTCAGATTCTATATTGCACACCAAACAATTAAAATGATTTTAATTGGATTGGCCGCATGGATTTTGTGGGGTATCGTCGCGCATCGAGTGAAATTGCTTTAAAATAATAATTCACTAAACATTATTGTTTATTGGTGTCTGTGACTACTTTAGCTTTAATAAAGTCCACTTTGTAATTTTGTTTGATAAAATAATATCATTCACGTCAATATTTAATTTTAAAAGAATAATGTAATTTTTATATGTCATTTAATCAATGTGTTTGTTCATAATTTGATAAGAGAAATAAACATATCATTTATAATAATTTATTAAACAGCTATGTCTATACTAAAAAGGCTTTAGCTAATATTTTTTATGTAAAACATATAATTTTATGTGATAAAAAAAGGCTTTAGCTAATATTTTTTATGTAAAACATATAATTTTATGTGATAAAAACGGGCTTAAGCTAATATTTTTTTATGTAAAACATATCATTTTATGTGATCAGAAAATTTTCTCCCAATTTATAAAATAAATCCATAACATTTATTATACTTGTTTATACTTGGTTATTTAATTTGGTACCACTATTTTTCGTAGAGATAGATTTGGTTTACTTCCCCTCGTCAACAGGCATGCTGGCAAAGATCTTGGGACATTAACCGACACGATTTTTATTTTGGATTATGTGGATCGTCTGGAGATAATCTGGTTTATTACTTGTCTGGGTCGCAGTTGAAGGCAGCTTGGAGATTCCTAAAAACCTTAAGAAGTTTAGGATTGGGGACTAAGTGGGCGTGTTATGTTGACCCACTCGGGGCCTGTGCTTACTTGCGTAAGGAGTGGAGGTTGGGGAAAAGGAGTAGGGTCAGGGGGCTCACAGCTGATAAATAGTCCCCGTGGCTTAGAGGATAGAGAGGTGTGGGGGGAATGCGGACGATAGGGGAGTTGGGGGAGGGGATGTTGTGAGAAAAGGATAGGGGTTGAGGTGTCGAACGTACTATAGTGCTTTCTCGGTAGATGGTGCGTCCTTTGGGGGAATATCTCGGTCATGTGGAGCTTGACATATATTGTGGTGCTGGAGTGCTAGACGTAGGTTGTTTGGTCCTATTCTCGTTTCCGCCTAAAACGTTGCTCTTGTCCTGATTTCTGGTCGTAACCCAAGCTGTGTTGCCAACTGATAGACTAAGAATGAGTAGAGCGGTCTGCCTGAAAGGGAGGAAATAAGAAGCTTCGGGATTGGAGGAGACTTGAGGGAGAAGAGAAAAGGCAGGAACCCTCGGCACTCAATGGCGCAATGAGGGGAGGGGGGATAAAATAAGTGGTTGGGACTACGGCACTCACTGGCACGGTGAGGCGGGAAAAAGAAAATAGATAAGAACCCTTGGAACCCAGTGGTTTGGTGAGGGTAGGTACCCTCAGCACTCGTAGGTGCAGTGAGGGGGGAAGAAGGGGCTAAGGATTCTTTTTACTCATTGGCATGGTGATGGAGGGAAGAAGAAAGAGAAGGAATAGGGACCCTCGCCATTCAATAGTGAAGAGAGGAGGGGAGAAGGAGCTAAAGACCTTCAGCACTCCACGGTTCAATGGGAAAAGGAGGTACATACCCACGGCACACAGTGGCGTGGTGAGG
The DNA here is from genome assembly GCA_033556935.1 of Timema podura. NCBI lineage: Eukaryota > Metazoa > Arthropoda > Insecta > Phasmatodea > Timematidae > Timema > Timema podura. Next base: position 56,995,214 of record JAVRXN010000002.1, on the reverse strand, counting down.
GGGAAAGAGGAGGGTGAACGAAGCTATGTGGGAAAAGCATGGCCAGCCTCTAGAGCTTAGGATATTCTTTAATGGTTGATCTAACTGTAGTCAGAGCCACTACAACACTGATGCTCGTGGCTGTGATTCAGCTGACTTTATCCTTCTTAGGGCCAGTAAGTGTATCAAGATGCCTGCGCGTACCCCTTCACTGGAGGGAAGATCCAGAGATGTACGCATCTTCTCCTATCTTCAATATTCATCAGAATTTTACTCTCATCATAATGATATATAAAATTACAACAACTTATTAATAAATATTTAATATTAACTTTAAATATTTTTTCATTTTATTGAAGATAGAAATAATGTAATCAAGCTGTTTTATTGTTAGAATTACTACAACTAACTTTATTTTTTTTATATTGGGATTGAGAATTTATGGTCAAATATTTCCAAGTGTATCTATGTATTTAAACTTTACGGTAATTTTATTCATCTCATGCATTAATCTCTGGAATTGGTTTCAAGATTTTTTTCCTATATAATATATTTCTTTATACATATCATGTGATACCTACTCTCATCAAGCTACCACATGTGACATAATAACAAGTAATAAAAATATACTTAAACATGATTTACTGTAATAATAGAGGTGTAACTTACATGGCTGCATTCAGGCAGGTTTCATTTGAACTAAGATTTTCTACCATCAGTTTCTTTGATGGTTCAAAAAGCTGACGGCAGGTTAATCCTTATCAGAAGAGTATACTGATTTGTATCTACTCTGAATAGTAACTATTCCGACATTTCTCATGCAAAGCGATGCGAAGAAAAATCCTGAATTGTATCTACAAATGGCTGACCCATAGCTTAATTCTTATGCTTTAAAAATCAGAAATGGCAAAAAATATTTCACAAGACTTCTAATAGAGTACAGCAAAATCATCAAAAAACCTAAAATGCGTAGATTACGTTTATTCCGAAGGAATAAATAATAGTTATTTTAAGTATTAATTATAGTTACAGCCATTAGTACCAAGTTGTTCAAATCTTTCAATTTTAGCAATTTGCTTTTATTTTATAGATAGGTAATAATAATATATTAGTAACTGTTTATTAATTTAATTACAGGAGAAATATAGTAAGCTATACATCCTACTGTATTTAAATTTGGTCATATTCTAATAATAGAGGTGTAAATATCCACTTTCTTTCCTAACCCCATTAACAAAACTTTAGGGCACCAAACCTAGAATTTTACAAAACAGAATAAATAGTAATAAAAAGAAGAAAGGTATTTTTTTCCAAGAAGACATTTATACGACGAGTGCAGTCTTTTTAAAGAGAGAGTGGTGGATCCAAGGGGAGGGGCGTGGTTGGGGTGATCGCCCCCACCTCCCTCTAGCATATAAAATAATCAGAAAAATTGAAATTTTGATATGATACGAACTGAGCCACAGTGTTGGATGGGCGCACAAAACAATGTCTTCAAAGCCAAAACTAAAAGTAGATAATCATATATAAATATGTAATAAATATTTTTATGTACATTATTCCATATTCGTTTTACTCATACATAACATTTAAGAAAATATCAATTGTATTGTTAGTAACAGTGGAGGCTAGTGCCTTTTTTCTCATGGGAGGACACAAAATTGAAAATTTAACTAATGACTAGAATTTAATCTTACCTGTAATTTACATTTTATGATGGAAGTTTCTTTCCCTTGATATTTTAAATTACGTTAATCACTATGTTGTCAATATAAGAAAAGAAGTAATAAATCTATCTCCGACCGATAGAACTTCTAAAGCATTTAGAATATTTTCCTTCATTATACTCCATAAGAACGTCTAATACGTTTTAGGGTAAAAAAAACTTTCAAACTCACTTATTAACATCGATCCAACTGTTTAACAATTTAAGATAAAATCTCGATATTTTTCTAGCCCTATGCCATACCTCCCCCTCGGGATATCCATCTAAGTACTAATTACAGATTGCCAAACCCTTCCTTCACCTCTGACAAGACAATCACAACTTGTGAATATGTGGAATTCCAGGCCGTGGTTCGGATCCCACGTTAAACTGTAGCTCCTCCATTTTTAATCTCACAATCATCCTACCATTACACATTAGTGTAAGTGCGTATAACCCGAATGGATAGTAAGACGCAGTGCTAATAATAATAATAATAATAATAATAATAATAATAATAATAATAATAATAATAATAATAATAAAATAATAATAATAATAATAATAATAATAATAATAATAATAATAATAATAATAATAATTACACTAATGGGTTAAGGATGTGGAAGGATAATTCTTAGAGAAACTGAACCTTTATTGCGGGGAGAGAGAGTGGAAAACCCCCCTCAATTTACCCAATCTCCCCGTCATCGACAGTCAATCCCAACACGAGACTGACGCTTTGGACAAGCCGGCTAGCGAGGCTGGTCACACTTAATTTTTTTTTCGTTAAATAAACATTAAAAAAGATAACACACCCTCAACCCCGCAGATATCATAATGATTGTAGATTATGTTCAATTAGATTTTTTAATTTTAAAGAATTTAACATGAAATAAGATGCTTCGTTAAGAGTGAGGTTTACACTTTACCCAACCCGCACTACTCCCGTGTAACCTAAGGTTAATCTTACTACCAACATTTCTCACTTGTCATGGATGATGACAATTTTATTCTAATAATTTATAATATTAAAGGTATTAGTAAAATTAAGAACGTTACCTAATTATGATTTCAATACAATCAATGACATTTTTTAAAATGACTTTTACCTATTGATTAAATTGTTTTTAAGATTTTAACGTTGTAGTGCCAAGGAAATTAGAATGTTTGATAATCAAATAATATTAGCTATTGTTTTACGATTCCATTAAAATCATTATTATTTTCTTCCTAAAATAAATAAATAGTGAAATCTTGGTATTACTGTAGATGTGTAAAATTATTATCAAAATGGGATTGAGATAGATCACCTTACTTCCAGTCTGTCATTTATAAGGACCCTATTAAATAATTTTGGTTGAGGATAGATAAAGTTCCTTTCAACATAGACGTGAATTGACTGATTTGTTTAAATGGTCTTGTTTAGTTGCATGTTTTCAGCTATTTTAGATATATTTGTTTTAAAGCTTTCTTAAAATAAATAAAAGAGTGCATTTTTATTGGCGTCCCCAGAGCAAAACATATTTTAAAATAGCTCTTCATGCTGCCTTAAAGAATATTTTGAAAAACTACATGTCCCAAAAAATATGACTAATCAAGTTCCGCTGCCCCACACATAAATCATCTTTGGATACAATAATAATATTTATTATATTATTAGATCTTGCACGTGGCTTTACTCGCATTTCAGTCTGGTAGAGTATTTTATTCTCCAAACAATCATCTATTCCAGGGTTTCTCAAACTTCTTACACTCAGCCTCACTGGAAAATAAGAGTAATAATTGTCAAGCCTTACTGCCATAAAAAATCTTCAAAAATCTGTGTTTGTTGTAAAACAAATAATGATAAATTATGCACTGATATTAATTACATTTGATTTTATGAGTTTTGATTAAGCTGTGATTTGTGATGTGGGTACGGTACACACGTCCTAGAGACCGACTCCTCTCCCCCTGAAATGTCATACTATATAAATCTCAAAGGGCAATGAAATTAAACAATGTTATATTAAGGAACTAACACGATGTTTACACAGAGCCAACGATGAGAGTGCTATATAGGGTTTACTTCATAATCTCCATGGGAACTGGATTGGTAATATACAAATAAATCTTAAGATACACAATGTTACATAAAATAAATTATTATATATTTATATTTACACACAATCATGAGAATGTAGTTATGGAACTCAATATTTTTTTTTAAATAAAACCCTATAATATATAATGTTGTTTTGATGTTTTGGATGACACGAATACTTATCGAGATAGAAATATTAAACTGCATTTTATTATGAGTTATTTTAAAAGTAGAGTAAATCAGGGAAGTATCTAAGGGGGGTAGAGGGGGGTTCAGACCCTCCAAAATTTCTGTCTTAGGAAAAAAATATTAGATAATTAGCAGCTAAAAAATAAATATTTTACCCCCAAAACAAAAATAATTTACCCCCAAAACATATTTTTACCCCTGTACGACTGTACCACCTATGTATATTGTGTAATGTTGCCACTGTCGCTTAAGAAGGAGCTTTACAGTTGAAGGGGAAGTCCGCAACCAGCATTTCACCCATTTACCCAGAGGTTATTCTTATTCTGATGATATCTCAACTATCATGAATGATAATAAAATATTTATTGTGTCAAATTTAAGGTATCAATATGCTAAACGATTATGCCAGACTCAAAATTTAATAAAACCATGGAATAACTAGATAAAAAATTAGATATAAATTAATAAATGTGTTTGAGCTTCAAACTATTAATTAAGAAAAAAAAATGAAATTTTTTAACTAGGCATTAATTATCGCAGCTAGTTTAGTACAGTACAATTATAATTGGTTATTTATATATGAAAAAATTGAATAAACCCAAAAAAAAACATTTTAATGCCTTTTCGATTTAATATTACATTGGAGATAAGTCACTTTACTTCCATTCTTTCCTTGTCAAAACCCCATTAAGTACGCTTGGCTGGTTACAGAAAGGGAGTAGGGGGAGGGCTCGGTTATCTTTCAATACTCTTTTAAGAACTGAAAAGTTTCTAACAAGCCAGCACTGACACAAAGTTCGTCAGGTGCTATTGCTGTATTGGTTGGAATGGGTAATATTATAATTTGTTGATATATTTTTACTTTCTCTCTATCTTACAGGTAGAGAAAGTATGGTGATCGTCAAAAAATTCGAACTCGAGATTTTGATGAATTTTGACGTATCATGACTTCCTGAATCCAAAAAAGTGGTTTTTGAATTTCCGTCTGTCTGTCTGTCTGTCTGTCTGTACCTCCAACTAGAGCCTAAATTATTTACCGATTGAGCTGAAACTTGATATCTAGGGTTTTCATAGGGTTGCCCCGAGGGATTTTTGGAATTGGATATCTACCCCTAAAATAAAGGGTAGTTTACTGAAGGGAAAAAATAAAGTCGATTTTCTCAAAATCGGCTCATACGATTTTGATTAAATTTCATTTATGAACATTAATATATATTCCAAACAAAATGGCTACTCTCAATATTTCGGCAAAATGGCTTTAAGGGCTCCGGTCTGATGCGTAAATTAACATATTTTATAATAGCTCCGAAACTATTTGAGATATGAAATTACTTATCATTACAAATATGTATATATATTTATAATACAAATATTTTATTTGAAACATATTTTTATAAAATCAATAATTTTCAATCTATACGCAATTATATATATATTTTTAGCGTTTTGGACATTAAAGCTTAAGTATTGCGATCGTAAAAAAAACTAACCTGAAATGTTGATGGATTTCGACGTCTCATGACCCCCCTAAACCTAAAAAATAATCTTTGCAACGCCGTCTGTCTGTGTGTCTATTAAAACTTAAAATAAAGGGTAGTTTAATGAAGGGCAAAGAGAGAAAAAGTCGATTTTCTCAAAATCGGCTCAAAAATATTTTGATTAAATTTCATTTATAAAAATTAATTAATATTCTAAACAAAATGGCTACCCTCAATATTTCGGCAAAATGGCTTTAAGGGCTCCGGTCTGATGCGTAATTTAACATTTTTTTAAATAGCTCCGAAACTATTTGAGATATGAAATTACTTAGCATTACAAATATGTATATATATTTATAATACATATATTTTACCAGAAACATATTTTTATAAAATCAATAACTTTCAATCTATACTCAATTATATGTATTTTTTAACTTTTTGGACATTAAAGTTTAAGTATTGCGACCGTAAAAAAAAAACTAACCTGAACTGTTGATGGATGTCGACGTCTAATGACCCCCCGAACCTTAAAAAATAGTTTTTGCAATGCCGTCTGTCTGTGTGTCTATTAAAACTTAAAATTAAGGGTAGTTTAATAAAGGGCAAAAAAGAAAAAGTCGATTTTCTCAAAATCGGCTCAAACGATTTTGATTAAATTTCATTTATAAACATTAATTAATATTACAAATAAAATGGATACCATCAATATTTCGGCAAAATGGCTTTAAGGGCTCCGGTCTGATGCGTCAATTAATATTTTTTAAAATAGCTCCAAAACAATTTGAGATATGAAATTACTTAGCATTACAAATATGTATATATATTTATAATACATATATTTTACCCGAAACATATTTTTATAAAATCAATAACTTTCAATCTATACGCAATTATATGAATTTTTTAACTTTTTGGACATTAAAGTTTAAGTATTGCGACCGTAAAAAAAAACTAACCTGAAATGTTGATGGATGTCGACGTCTCATGACCCCCCGAACCCTAAAAAATAGTCTTTATAATGCCGTCTGTCTGTGTGTCTATAAAAACTTAAAATTAATGGTAGTTTACTGAAGGGAAAAAAGAGAAAATTTGGTTTTCTCAAAATCTGCTCAAACTATTTTGATTAAAATTCGTATCTAGGCGTTGATTAAGATTATAAATAAACTGGCTATTTTCATTTTCCTATGAAAATGATTTTTAGGGTACATTACAGAAGCGTTAATTTCCGTATCTCCACAACTATTAGAGAAACTAAACAACTTATCATTGCAAAATTGTAGGAATATTAGATATAAAAAACTTTTATTTGACATATATTTTTATAAAAGCAGCAGTTTCTGAGATATTTGCAAATATGTTAATACAATTTTGTGAGCTTTAGTTGTAAAGATATACTACTTAAGTCTTAACGCAATAATTCTCCAATGCCATAGAGTAATTAAATATAAGTATCTAAAAAGAGTATGTTATTTTTCCTTAAATCTCTTAAGAGAAATGTTTGCATAGCAATGATCTATCTCCATTTTAGACTTAATAGTCAATATTTACATTTTTTATTGGTCAAAATGTATAAATGAATAATTAAATATCAATGCGATGACTTGAAGATCTGCAACACCATATAAAATGTTAAAATTTTAACCAGAAATCGAAATTTTAATACGAAGTGTTGACCCTTGTGGAAGACATTAAACTGTTTGAAATGCTCTTAGGTGGACAAAGATGCGCCTCTTTTCTCATTGATTATATATCATTGTATATTATTTTATGCGTGTTCTTATGTGGAGTGGTGATGATACAATGTACATTATTCCGTTCAGAAATCTTACGAGTTTATAGAAAGAGAGAGAAAGTCTGTGTGGTCTACCGTACCATTTATTTTCAAAGTGGTGAAAAAGAATGGGAGAAAGCATTCTTATGATCACAAAAAAAAGCAGAGAGGTTTGAATTTTAAAAAGCGTCGAGAAACTCAAAAGATAATATCCGGAGAGGAGGGAAGCTTAGAGAAAATACACAATCAAATAATTTTTAAGAAAATTAAAAACAATTAAGAATAGCCCTTACAATTCACACCACTTATAGCGTGGTAAAAAGTGTCAGTCTCCTCTTGGCTGGCTTGCCGGTGACAGAGAGGATGGGAGTAGTCTGGGGCGGCGTACCAGCACAGCTCGAGGATAGGTCGATATAAATAACTCTGGCCTCTGATTGGCTGCTGACCCCCCACCCCTCCCCTCCCCTCCCTCCGCTCTGATTACAAAATCTCCACCATTTGATTACGAAATTTCCTCCCCTACAACCCCTCCCCCTTCCCCCTACAACCCCCTTCCCCCCTACAACCCCTACAACCCCGCCACACATTGAACATGTTGGTACTTGTGTGTGTCTTTTTTTTCTTAATTATTAATGATTGTTAATTAAATATTCATATAAGGGTTATGGGGAAGGACATTGGAGTATATTTTATTTGGATGGTGAGCATACGTCTCTGCACGAACCTCTCGCTACGACTGTCCTGCGAATAATGGAGAGTATTTTTGCTGGTCGGCCGCTTACCGGGTAGTGACCACTGCGCATCACGGTTGCGCACTTTCCCCCTCCCCTCTCCTCTCGCCACCATCACCCGGTGACGTCATCGAGACCCGTCGCTGGATCGACAAAACGTGTTGAGACAAGAATTGAGGTCATTGACCCGGGCAATGGGTTTTCCTGGTGTTGCAACACGACTTTGAATTAGACCCCCCACCCCCTATTTGGTAATGGGTTTTCCCTGATGACTGGCGCCTGTTTGGCGGGTTGACAAGACAAGTTGAGACAAGAATAGATTGGGACCTCAAAACCTCGAGGTAATTGACCCTGTTCATGTTTGCTAGCCCTAACAAGTCGAGACTCGTATCTACGTGTAATGAACAGATAGGTTTTTTTTTTTGCTTGAATAAAACACGATATTACAAAACATACATTTATTATACATTAAAGGTTTTACATACATATTATACACTTTTACAGGAATGACGCATATATTCATTCATACGTTTTTCTACAGTGTCTTTTAGATGCGTTAGTAAAATTGTTTTTAGTTCACAATCCAGCATGTAATAGTCCAAACCGACGACTTGGCGTGTATAGTAGGTAGCACTGATAAGATCCAGGTTTCTGATGTGCGTTTCCACCGTAGGCTGTTCGAGATCGATGACATCCACTGATTCTGTAAGCGTGTCGCATACATCTACGACGAGCGTGTCGATCAAATCGTTGCAATAGCGTGCGACGGGTGTCGACCACATATCCCTGCGGTCGACGGCGACGTCGATGAGGTCCCACACCTCGCAAAGACGTGCCCAGCTAGGTGCTAGATAGGCGACCCGTTTGAGTCCTGCGTCTTGTTTCTCGCTGATGACGACCATACGGTCACCGCACATGCGTCGCAAAGAGATTTCATGATTAGTCAGACTAATCTTCTGAGGAGGTTGCGTGTTGCTGAAAAACTTTGATATGACAGACTTGTAGCTGCCCAGTTCTTGCCACTCTGTACGGTTAAACACCGCACAATTCCCTCCACATTTTTCTAGCTGGACATAGGGCGTAAAGTTGTTCTTGACGCTCATGCCGACGATGACTCGCTTGGCGTCGACTTCGTCCAGCGGAAACAGAGTGTTGAAAATACTGGTGATGGCAAGCGGCTTCACCGGCTTTGCTTTGCGGGCGAAAACGTCTTGACCTTCCATCGCTTCGACGACTGTCACGGTTATGGACGGCACGCCGCCGTGACGCCCCTTTTATAGGCGCACGCTGATTGTACGCAGCCCCTTGAGGGGCGGCAGGAGCCTAGCTTCTTGAAAAATGTGTTGTAATATCTCACCACCTTAGCGTCGTTGCTTGTATGATTGGTGGGTGAGAATAGGGCTAGGAAAGTTTTCAACGGAATGTTCTGGGCGCGATAGAGAAGGTACATGAGACAGTAATGGCCGCAAACGTCCGAGGCTATGCTTTGAAGTTGTAGCGTGCTATGAGACGTGCGGGAAGTGTTTTTTCGTATAAATGCCAGATGCGACTTTATACGCGGCGGAAATCCATAACTGTCAAAATATTCTCCCACGCCGTTCTTGTCGATAAAGATGGCGACCCAATGCGTCCCAGGCTTGGTATGTGGATCCGTGTTGATGACGAGAGCGGCAGGTCGCGCTATTCTTGCGGGTAGTTGATCAGCAGGGAAAACACCCGACCGTACAGAACGGAACCACGGGCTTGTTTTCAGCGCACGTCTTATGGTGTGCGTGTCCATCTTCAATCATCCAGTCTCGAAGCCCCCAAACGATGGAGGCCGAACAGAAACTCCAAACAGAACTATGTGCCATGCACATGGTGCGACCCAATTTAAGTGTTTTCAAAGACGAACAACCTCTGTCGTACAGATCTACGACGGGCGTAGGCGTGTATTTGATTAGAAACTTTTTCTTTTCTGCTCCCTTGACGTAGACGGTTTCTGCACGTGCTGTGGCGCGGGAGATGAGGGATTCGAGCAGGCTGTAATCCACATCACCGCTATCCCAGGGAATACCGTGCAGTTTGTTGACGATATAGTCGGCTTTCTTTTTGGCAGCCGGTGAAAGTTCCTCTATAGCGAAGGGGGGCTTTAACACCCAATGTTGAAGTAATGTTCCGCATACAGATAAAACACTCAATTCCTTGACGATAAACTGCTTGCTGTCGTCGATGAAGCTCTGGAAATCCACAATGACGTCCATGATTTAAATGACATGTGTAAGGGGCGGGAAGCCGTTTATATTAACTCCCATAATCGGTCACGACGTTTCTGTCCTTGTCGATGGTGATGATGTTGGCAAACTCCCCGTACACGATACAGTTGACGGTTTCGGTGAGAGCTCTGGTGAAGCTCACTTCGATGCTCAGAGAGCCGTGCCTCGTCAAATTCCAATGTGATGTCATGTGAGCTGACAGATTAGGTGTGAGATCGAAAGCCATTAGATGATATCCCTTAGGGAAGGCTTCTCGTGTGATGTCGCTACCCTCGTTCATGAAATGGATACCCGTTCCAGAAAACAGTGTGTGGTAGGACATGACATAGTTGCCGTTTGAAAAATCGGGCTGTAACGGTTTCGACGGCACTTGTTCTCCGTCCACGTACAGCGAGAAATGGTTCATGCCGTAGGTTTGGAAGTTGAACGGGTTCTTGGTGGCGTCTCCGTTGAACGCTGCGTTTGATACAAAGCCCACGATGCATCGTTTGGGTAGTTGTCCGGTGAATACGTTGTCCAGCGATTTCCCTTGTACACCCGTAGGAATAGTGAGTGTTTTTACTTCCACGCGGGTGATGGGATACTTTGCGGGACTGACGTTTAATGCCTTGGCATGTGCCAACAGTATAGAAGGTGCTACTTTGACACGTCGCACTAGAAGGCCTGCTTCAGCGATGTGAACCTTATAGTGTGGGAGTTCAGGGACGGCCATAAGACTGAACCCGTCTCTGGACCGGACCAACTTGACTCTGAGTTCGGTACCGTTCAAAAGGTATTTCTCTTGGTTAAATACATCACCGTGTAGATAACCCAAAAGATCCACCGTCTTACTTTTGGCTGTTAGACTGCGACGGGCCTCAAATCCTTTGTTGCCTGCGTTAGTCTCCTCAAAGGTTCCGGGGATGTCTGCGAACCAGAGACCGCAAGTCAAATGTGTTCTTTTAGCTTCACCGTTGTAATTGAGCAGCGTTTCAATGTACGATCTATAAGCATACGTGTTGCTGGGCGGTGAGACTAGTTTCTGGTTTAAAAACACATCCACCTGTGTGAATAGCGAATGCAACCAGTTGTTGACGGGAGCGATTTGATCCACCTCTGTGAAAGAGCCACCGTCGGGTTTCACGATGGCCGCCCTGAGATAGAGCATAGTCTGTGAAAGATCGATATAGAACTCGCCTTGACCGGTAACGGTAAATTCTATGGGTGAATCATCGGTGAGTGAAGAGACAGGTTTGTACTGGATCCATTGTCCGCTTTCGAGACTGGTTTGCGTGGGTGGGACTGAAAATAGATCGAGTTCACTGCTGGCACACTCGCAGGACTGGGGGTGTAGAAACGACATTTCAACTGAAAATATCTACAGCTTCTTTCTTGACCTTTTTACGTCGGGTAACGGCTGAAGACTGACGCCGGTGCTTCTTACGACGCCCTTTATAGCCTGAGCCGGTCATCAGTGTGCCGATCTTCTGCTCCGCCTTGCGTTTCAGGTTTGTTCCAGCCTCGCCGACACGCTGCCGTAGAGCCTCTTTGAAAGGACGACGCTGATTGGCGACGTCGGAGAGCACGTCGATACCCGTATGAAGGGCTTGTTTTCCTATGGCTTTAGCGCCGCTTCTCAGCAAAGGTACGACGCTCTTGAATAGGCCGCTGAAAAAACTTCCTATTCCATGCCCACGTTGATAGGGAACACCGTTGTAGATCGAAGATATTCCCGTTCCAGCCTGGTTGACGTAGTATCTTTGGTAAGGACAGTTCATGTTGAGCGGCGTCGAAAATGAAGTTTCACGCACACTTTTCCAAACTCGAATGGTACAGCTTCACCAGTGTCGGTCCTTATATTGATTTCCAGGCTTTCAATTTCTCTTCTAAGTACTGGCACGTAGTGCATCGGATCGTAGCTAACTGTCTTATGTATGCCATAGAGATAGTTTGCGTTGTTGATACCGACGATACGTAAAAGCGGTGCCACAATGTCACCCACGGGCTGAGGATCGATGATATCCGTGTAGACGTACATTTGCGAGGGCAAGCCTAGTAGAATGTTGGCGGCGTACGGTGACTTTGGGACTTTGATCAGATTAGTATTAGGATCGAAACCGAGCTGTAGACTTAGTTGATTAGATAGCTCCAGCAGCTGTACATTTGGTGAAGAAGAAACAACGTCCACTTTTTTGTTGGTGCTTGTGTACTTGAATACAACTCCAGAATCCCGTTTAAACGCCTCTATTTCGTTTAGGGCTTTGACCAATTCTTGGATAGTGCTATAGTTTCCAGGCGGGATGTGATCCTTGAATATTTGTTCCACACCGTTAGCGTCAACCCAGTTGTACCATACAATGTTTCTGCCCTCGGGTACGGTGGTGAAAGAACACGGATATTGGAATTCGGCGAGAGCTACTTCCCACTGGCCGTCGAGTGTAAGACGGTAGGGTAGTTGCGTGGTGAAACTCGTGAGGGTATTTTTCGGGAAATATCCCATAGAGCTATCGCTCGGCAAGGTGAGGTAAAACTGGTCCTTCATGGTAGGGCGCTGACGTAACTGGCAGGAATCCAAGAATTAAACTTGGCGGGGTAACCTTTCCACTGCACGTACACTTTCTTTCTGGCACCTTTACCCTTGACACGTAGTATTTTATCAACTTTAAAAGTTTCGGGAAGACGTACGCGTTGCAATTCGGGTTCGTAAAACGTTCCCTCCACCTCCTCGCCGTCAAGATCGGTCACTCTGTAGACGACTGGTTGCCTCAACACGACGCTGCTGACTTTGAAAATTTCTTCGCTCCAATTACTTTCGTAACCCTTTTCAAACAGCATTTTGGATTTGCTAATACGCACCGTGTCACCGACTTTGAGTTTTGGCTTACTATTCGATCTTGGGCCCCGTTTGCCGTACAGATTATCTCTGACTTGAAGCACGTTGGTTTCTGAAACGTCGGCAGGCGCCATCTTGATACTGGAATGTTTTGCGCCGTTGTAAGCGTCGACTAGATCTTGGAGGACGTCCACGTAGCAATACGTGTTATTTTTGGTAAAGTAGCGCCACATGCGTCCTTTCAGAGTTCTATTGAATCGTTCCACGATGCTTGCCTTCACGTCTGGATTATGAGTGGTGTAGTAATGCACGCCTTCTTGCTTGAGAAATTTCCGGACTAGACGTGCCGTGAACTCTGTCCCCTTGTCCGTCTGTAAACTTAGAGGTTTACGCCCGCTTTGCTTGAAAATGTCCTGAAAGGCGTCTCTCACGACGCTCCCCGTCTTGGATGGAAGCGTCCTCGCCCAGGCCATCTTGCTAAACACGTCGATGATGGTGAGCAAGTACACCGCACCGTCGTTGTATTTTCCGAGACTTCGCATATCGTTGAGATCAGCTTGCCAGAGATCGTCAATGTTTGACACCACGTACTTGTTGTGTGGAAACTTTTTTATCACCGGCTTGTGGAGGGTACAAGCGTCCTGCGCACGAAGCCATTTTCGTACTTTGTCGGGATCTTTCTTGGACGCCTTTATGAGCGACGCCGCCCCTGCAAACCCAGCAGGATGAGAAGGGTCGTAGTAGATGTCGGCTAAACGGGGCATTAAGCTCTGAACGGCAGCCACCTGTTTTCGTCCACCCTTTTCAGTTTCTTCTTCTTAGGGCGTTGCGACGGTGTAAGTGGTTGAGGTACGGGCGTCGGATCTCTAATGGGCGCCAAACGTTTCGGATTTACAATAAATTCTTTCGGGATGTTTATTTTTTGAAGCGCCGTGAGAAACTCTCGCCACCCCGTCGGCTCGCTGTGTCTTCTTGCTCTGACCAGATCGTTGACTAAATCCACAATGTTAGATCCACGGAGAGGTGTATCGTGAATACTCACTTCCCCGTCTTCGTCCCAAGAGATACCGCCCCTGGAATTAATATGTTCTAGTAAAAGCTCGGCTTTTTTACGTGCCTGTACTGGTACAGTATTGAGTACAGCCGCGATGGGAAGTACGGGGGCGGTCGCGGCGATATTTTCAGGCGGTGGAGGTTGTTGTTGACTAAAGTGTAGATAGCGCTGCAGCACTTGTTGGTATAAAGTCCATTTAGACTTGTCGTCAAGTTTTGAAGCGAGGATTTTTTCCATTTCCTTGTCCAGCTCGGAGACCACTAGATTTGTGGCCGAAGCCGCTTGTTGGTGGTGTTGTTCGTAACGGTGTAATGTTTCCGGGGACACCAATATCATTTTTTTCGTGTGTTCCATTATCTACTTGTTGAATAAGGAACCGAGGACACCGCTGATTAATGGGGCTAAAAGTAAGGGCAGGAACGCTCCTCCTTTCTGAACGAACAGACGTCTCTTCTTCTTCCAGCACTCTCCTCGTTTGACCAGCTTGCGCAACACCTGCTTGTGAGCACGTAACTTTGTCTTCTGCGCATTTTTCAACGGCACCCTCCCTTTTAAAGTGTTGTAGGCACACTCGCAAACAGAGTCAATCAGTTTCTTGTCGGCCGTCTTCAACAAGGCTACACGTTGCTGTGGGTTCATGCGATGCATCGCACGCAGCAGCGGGGCTTGCTTCAGCACTTTGGGACTCATGGTTATGAAATGATGTGTAATTGGGACGTGTCGGTGTTTTTATAGCTTTTGCGTGGTAGGTACACGCAGCACCCGACATTTGTGCGGGTTCTATATCTAAACCATTCGGGTGTACCTTGTTTAAAATCTAACAATAGATACCCGTGAGGAGTACTTGTAGCGTCAGCGTAAGCCTCCTGTAAAATACGGGGGTTTTCAGGACACACTTGACGTGCAAAGTGTTTAATCTGAGCTTTATCCCTGGGATTTTTAAAAAGCACAATATAATGCGCGTTTAAGGAAATGTCTCTTTGGCCCTTGCCCTGGTGGAATATATTTTGCGTAAGGTACATGACGCTAATATTTTGATGGTGGCATCCTTTGGTGAAAAGATCGACGACCACTTCGTTGGCTTCACGCATCAGATCGTCCAGGATAATCAGGTGCGGAGGAGAGTCATCACAGGTGTCATCTATTTCCGGTAAACCCTTACAGAATATGACAGACCCGTCTTGTTCGAATCCCGGTTGCCATAAAGCATAATACCAGGTGATTTTATCAAATTTAACGTCACACATTGTGTCCAGGTGACGGATAAAGTCGGCTACAAAATGGGACTTTCCACAGCCTGAAGGGCCGCTGATGATGGCCGAAAATGGATGTTTCAACTTGTCCATAATGTTTAAGACTGAGCTTATAAGCTAAATGAACTTGTATTTATAGGATAGATGGGTGGGGGTGTAGACGTTAAATCACAAACATAACAATTTTTATAATATTTAATTACACAAATCAATGTTTTTACAAATTTTATTTCACACAATTATTTACACAGATCAAAGTTTTTACAAATATATCTCACACCATGAAAAATATTTATTTACACAAATCATAGTTTTTTACAAATATATCTCACACCATGAAAAGTATACTTTGAAAAATATTTATTTACACAAATCAAAGTTTTTACAAATATATCTCACAACATGAAATTGAAAAATATTTATTTACACAAATCATAGTTTTTACAAATATATCTCACAACATGAAAAGTATACTTGGAATATTTACACAAATCAAAGTTTTTACAAATATATTTCCCAACGCGAAAAGTATACTTTGAAAAAATATTTATTTACACAAATCATAGTTTTTACAAATATATCTCACACCGTGAAAAGTATACTTGGAATATTTACACAAATCAAAGTTTTTACAAATATATCTCATACTACAAAAAAGTGTACTTGGTATATTTAATTACAAATATATCTCATACCATGAAACGTATACTTGGGATATTTATTTACACAAATCAAAGTGTTTTTTACAAGTATATCTCATACGATAAAAAAGTATACGTGGAATATTTATTTACAAAAATTATATATATATATATTATGGAAACATAAATCAATTTCTTGAGCTCGTAGCGGGAATAGACGCCTCGGTACTAATTTTATAAAGTCCAGTTTAAAAAGTATTTTAACATATGGTTTCAAATTTGATTAGAATTTAAAATATATATACAAACAAATTTGACTAGAATTAAAATATATACAAACAACTAATTTTATTTGACTAGATACAACCAGGTAGGTGGAGATTTATACTGGCGGATAAAAAAAATATAAAAAAAGTATCCCGGCTGCATAAAATAAATAAAAAAAATATGCTTGTTTTCATGCAGAAAAAAATATGAAAAAAAAATTTCAAATCTTTGAAAAATGGTATGTCAGTGGAACTGTCTAGAGTGAAAGACTAAAAAAGATGATTATTCAGCCCGTCTAAATGATCACCTTTTAGTTGTGGCGAACGCGTTTACAAGGACTCTGATACCCAAACGGCAACGTATTATAATCAGCTGTTATCCGCCGTTTGGTGTACACAGGCCGGTAGATTTTTATTCTGCGAAACGGTACATACAGTCGCAAGACCTTTTCTTACAATTTTGTGCGGTATCTGTATGTATCTTTCCGCGGCCTGTTCGGTGACCATCGCTTTCAAAACGTCAAAATTAACGTCGTTCCGGTTGCCATAGTTTAGGGAGATACCGCGAACCTTGCATACCGTTTTTGTTTTGGCAGGGTCGCCACCAACGCAAACTCGGTACGCGTAATTCTTGGGACCGCCAGATACAAAGGCGCTAATGTAGCTTCCCGGACCGTAATCTTGAAGTTCGTCAGTGAGGTCACCTAAAAAGTCTCCGGTCGGTGGACTCCAATCGCCGGGGCGTTCCGTGAATAGAACGCTATCTGTATCATGATACAAAACGCGGTCCCCCAATTTTTCAAGGATGCTGTATAAGTGCAACCTAGCCATAGCAGTCGTGTAGCACGCCACCGCCACACTCGTGTTAGGGTTAGGGCGCAACGCGTCACGCGCATCCTTGTAATTGAGGAACATAACCTCATCATTTACATCAATGACGCTGTCCACGGTGATGTACGGATCCGTTAGGTACTTGTGAATGCCCTGATAGTCGTTGACAACGGCTACGTGTGGTAAATCGGGTCTTTGCCCAAACTTTCCCCATAGCGAATTTAAAAACAGTTTAGCCAGAGTGCGGAGACCAGGGTTTTTACAAACAGAGCCGAAATCGAGTTTTACCCCCTCCCTTTCCTCATAATTTTGAATGTAAGCTAACTTCTCATCTTGTGAGGTACACCACTCTGGCCATCCGCTGGCTTCTTGTTTGATTTTCAAAAAAGTATCAATGTAGCCGTGAAACAAGCCGCCAGAACGTGTCTGACGGTCGTAAACAGATACATTGTACTCCCACACTTCGTGTACGGCTTCAACGGTGTAGCCTTTCTCAACGGCTTTCCGGATCTCGTCAATCACCCAGACACCTGTCAACCAGCGATCTTTTTTGTCGTTGTGCTGACACGCGCCTTGGTTTTTCTCCTCCCCGCATTTCCTGCACAAGATGAACATTAACTTGTCGTGCATCCGTGTAGGTAATACGGGCATGAATAAATCCCGCGGAGGCGTCACTGTAACTTTGGCTATGCCTTCTACTTTATCTATAGCGGGACAATTTGTTTCCAAGTGAATTTTGGAGTGGCCGATGGGGTATTTTTTGTACTTGCAAACGTACGGATACAACGAACACACATCCAAGTACTTGATCTTCTCTCCACAAGAAAGGTCTGCTTCGTGGAAGAGTTTGATACAATTTGTACGCCCGCCAAAGAATGCGTCCCTGGGACTGAGGGGCTCCTTGGTATACACCTCGTGCCGGAGTACAAATTGTTTCAAGTCCTTGTCTGTGCGTTTCATCGCATTAAACGTACACTCCCACATCTCTACGACCGTGTAGCCGGCATTCTTAAACTTTTCAACACAAGCCATGGTCGCTTCATAGCGCGTCTCCATGGTCTCGTGGGGACTGTTTTTGATAGGGGTGGTCCTGCCCGGATAACAGAGAGGGCACCCGTGCCAATAACAACCCCAAAACTGAAAGACGGTGGTGGTATCTCCAGCTTTAACAACGCCGTCTACACGTCGCCCTAACACATATTCCTCACGGCCGTTACCCGCATGAAGAATAGAGACACCGCGTTGATGGGCCTCCCAGCAGAGCCATTGTACAGCTATGTGCGACTGTTGGTCTGCGCACCGGTAGCCACCGTTAGGGATAATACCGATAGTATTCTCCTTAAGATGACTACGGCGGTAAACCAACATGGCCGCTCCAGCGATAGTACACGCCTCCCTGAAAGGATCCACCTTTGCTTTTTCAATAAGCATATCTCTAAACTTTAGGCAGGCCTTCCGTAGGATCTCTACGTCTTTCACGCAATACAGTTCCAACTCGCGGTTAAAATCAAAGACATAATTTTCTTTGACCAACGCGTCATACCACTTCTCAAAGTGCTCCTTTCCCTCAACTGACATCTCCCCGATGCCGTAATCCTCCTTTGGCGGCAAGGGACCCCTATACCCCGCGTTTTCTTTTTTATTGAAAAAATGGGGGAAATGTCCCTTGGCCAAAGACTCGTCCAGGCCGAATGTCTTGGGCATCTTGGACAACGACATGGGGAGAAAGTTCAGCGAGTCAATAAAGTGGAGCGGGCCGTAACGCATGGACATGATTTTCCCACCGTTCATTATAAGGTCTGGAGTCCATTTTTTTACCTCCATCATATATTTTAAAATAAAATTCCCATCATACCCTTTTGAATTTTGAGCAAGGAGGGTGATATCCTTAAATTTTGAAGCTTTAATTTGTTCTATAAATCCGAAAAATTGGGCCATTGTGGTATCACCCCCGAATATGCGAGTCCTATCGCCCCCGCAATCGGTGCAATGATTGTCATTTGCATCTATATGAAGGCAGGCCTTGCAACATGTCTGCACGACACATAGGTTAGGTTCGTGCAAGTACGTGTTTACCGCACCTTTAAGAGGAGTTTCTTGTCTGCATTCAAAATCATAGAATACAAACATGAAATTACTCTTTTCCAGTGACGGCTTGGACGGGGCTTGCTTCATATAACAGAAATGCCCAAAAGGACGATATGAATCACATACTCTACAAAATGTCTCATAACACCTATGTGAATAATTTGACTTTTCCATGCTGAAAAATTGCCCGCATACCTCACAAACCTTTTTGACGTCACAGACCGACCTGTGACCTCTGCAAAAACCGGGACGTTTATGGTTATCAAAACATGTCTGGTTTGTGAACCAACGCCCGCAATCTTTACAGACCACAGATTGACCTCCACTGCAGACCGCTTTAGCGTAGCACTTTTTACACGCGGACTCGCACTTGTGCTTATTCTTATGATCAAATGGCACACGACACTCGCGGCAAAAGTACGAGCACTTAAAGGCGGCTGTCAAGGATGTTATGACGTCAAAATGGTTTTGCTTATCGTCGTGAAAATACAAATCAAGGTTGCCCTTAAAGGAATGGTTGGCGGGAGCAGGTCCTTCATATAGGACTTGTCTCCCGCGACGTTCCCTGAACACCGTGATTTTGTATTCGGAGAGGTATGTTTGAAATTGTTTCAGCTCAGTCAATCCACCACCTTTCAAAAGATCCACACAGGCATTATGGCATAGTTCCTCTGCTTTGAGTTTTTGAATAGGACGACCCATTTTGATTTGTCTAAAGGTGTTCACGTCCATGCATCCTGATTCTCTTTTATTATAACATACAGCCTTGGCAACAACTAATGCACGGGCAAGACAAAGTGTGTCACCATTTTGAATAGTAATTATTCCTTGGTTTTTACGGCTATATGTGCTAGCGGGAGAGAGTTTATCACAATAACGTGCACTCCCGCGAGGCTCCTTAAAATGGCAGAGTTTAACGTACAATGGTGCTGTACTCAAAAACAAACTATTACTCTGCAATACGCGACTTACGTTATCAAGCACGGCTCGAGCGTCTAACTGATCTGCTCGTCTAAAAGAAACGTACACAGGGTTCAACGTCGAGTCCGTGCTATTTAAACGTAAGCCAACATAATCTTCGTTACTGACGCCATGGTCCTGCAAGCGGTTGAGCAAATTAGTAATTTGTTCTTCAAGCCAGCTTAATGCGTCACGATCGCTTGCTGGAGCACCAAGATGTACGGTAACTTCTCTACCGGTATAAAAGAAACGCCTCAATTGCTTAATTCTCTCTTCGACGATACGAAGAGGGAGGCCTTGGTTCAAAGCTCCACCTACCTGGTTTACCGGACCACTAATTCCCGTCTGGGGTGCCGAAGATGGCCCTGCTAGCACCGCCACGGGTTGCGGGGAACCCGTCTGCCTCGCCGCGGCTGGGGGTCGAACACCTTCTCCCGGGCTCGGAGGCTGTGCTCCCGCGGCTGGGTGAAGGGGTGTCATGGCCGGTGGCTGCGAGAGGATGGCACTGCCATTTTCGTTCTCAAGTTGAACTATAACACACAACGTAAGCACTTTAACAATGATTGTTCTAAACATACGCGTCTTTAAAACGATGCCACAATTTAAGACTGCTTTTGGTATTTATAACACAGCAACATTCTTAAAGTGTGTGTGTGTGTGTGTGTGTGTGTGTGTGTGTGTGTGTGTGTGTGTGTGTGTGTGTAATAAATACACTTCCAACATGTACAAATACATCACCCCCTCAGACATGTGAAAAGTTGAACACACATTTTCAGCTATGCTAGGAAATCGAACCCTGGACCTCCCTAGCTCATCAGGGTTTTAATACACGGCTATAGCAACGCTATAATTTCCCTGGTTAACTATTATGGCTGTATATATATTTTGATATCTGTATACAAGCACTACATGTACAAAATACAGTTTAGTTTCACTATGCCTGTGAGGGAATCGAACCCCTGTAATATAGGGAAATACATGTATTCACACAAGACAATTAAGTTTACGTTTGGTGGAAATAATTTTGTTTTGATTTATAACCGTTACTTTATTGTCTAAAGTGTGCCGCTGTATGATAATTTACGCTATAATTTCCCTGGTTAACTATTATGGCTGTATATATGTTTTGATATCTGTATACAAGCACTACATGTACAAAATACAGTTTAGTTTCACTATGCCTGTGTGGGAATCGAACCCCGGTAATATAGGGAAATACATGTATTCACACAAGACAATTAAGTTTACGTTTGGTGCAAATAATTTTGTTTTGCTTTATAACCGTTACTTTATTGTCTAAAGTGTGCCGCTGTATGATAATTTACGCTATAATTTCCCTGGTTAACTATTATGGCTGTATATATGTTTTGATATCTGTATACAAGCACTACATGTACAAAATACAGTTTAGTTTCACTATGCCTGTGTGGGAATCGAACCCCGGTAATATAGGGAAATACATGTATTCACACAAGACAATTAAGTTTACGTTTGGTGCAAATAATTTTGTTTTGCTTTATAACCGTTACTTTATTGTCTAAAGTGTGCCGCTGTATGATAATTTAACAACCAGACGTGTAGGTAAATGAACCCTGGACCAGTATCGCGCCCCCCTAAGTTGCTGGTTGAATATTTGATCTAGCAACTTGTAAACATGAATTTAATAAGTTTCTAAAGCGACAATTATAATTTCCAGTCTATGAATGTCTGTACGGGAAATGAACAGGGGACCATTTAAATCCCTTACTGGAACATGTACAAAATACCAACCACGGGTGTTATTTATCGCTATGAAAGGCTAAACCATCATTTATCTGCCTTCAACGTCAGAGTTGTTGGTGGGTCTTGTTACGTTACCCCCTCGACCCTTCTATCTATAGCTGCCACCGTAAGAAACCCCCTCGCTAATGACAGAGTGGTGGAGGGACTGCTGAGTTCTGTCTCTCTCTCGCTCTTTCAAAAAAATATTTTTGCTCTGGCTTAAAGTGACTTCTAACGCTATCTACAAGAGAGCGAAAGCACTCATACATGAAATGCTGTGCTTAGGCCTGCGCGCGATATCTACCGGATAGATAATAAAACACCTCACTGCCCGAATTATTTTTTCTATCAGTAGAAATATTTTTAATAGACAATTATTTTTTTCAGCCTAAAGGTCAGGGCACTTTATACGCATTACTTAAAGACTAAGACATCCCGCCCGCTGCCTGTTAATTTATCAGACAGACATTCTTAGCCGTGTCGGGAATTAAACCAGGGACCGGTAGACATGCTATCGACTGCACTAAGTTGACGGTTGAATTGGATCCAGTACATTGCAAACACTACTAAAAAAAAGACAGTTATAATTTTCTCTTGAATGTTTGTAATGACAAGAGCTAATATTCTTTTTTGGTTAAAGTTGAAACGGACCAGCTGACAAAATGTACTAAATAACAGTGGTTTGGGAGGGGGGGGAAGAGAGCGCGCAAATAACTGTCTATTTCTAACCTAGTGACTATATAGTATTGTTACTTGTAGACGGTACTTACATAGCAGCAGGTCTAGCGCATCCAAATCACCACAGGCGTCTGTGCGCGTCTGGCCATTGGTAGGGGATGGTGTGATGACGGCTGGGGGCGGGCTACGGGTGACGGGGGGCTGTGTGAGGACGCCGGAGACGTCGTGCATCACCGCAGGCGCTATGTTGTCCCTCAGCCCCTCATCCAGCCCATAAGGGTCCCATAAGTCTGAAATTTAATAAACACATATTAATTACTATCGCGGTGGGGAAAAAAACCTCTATAGAATCTATAGCAAGAAGCTATTTACCCATAGACCACTCGCCGTCCGCGATGCAAATGCCGTCCTCCGTAAAAAGGTTTAAAGGATCCGGGCTACTCGGTTCTGCCAACACTGTGGGGGTGTATTCTTCTTCTTGATGCGCTGCCAAAGGAACAAGAAAAAATGTTCACCAAGATGTGATGAGAAAAAACTCTTTTAAATCTTACCCGAATTTATCCAATTTTCCAACGCGTCGAAACTCGAAAAAAATGTTCACCAGGATGTGATGAGAAAAAAAACTCTTTTAAAACTTACCCGAATTTATCCAGTTTTCCAGCGCGTCGAAACTCATTTTTGATGTTTATCACACTCGATTATTAATCACAATGACCGAATGTAACGAGATCAAGGTCTATTTATAGTCGCTTCAATGGGGGTGTGTGCCACATGAAAGGTGGCGCCTTCTCATTGGTCGAAAATAACATTTCCGCATCGGAGCCTACCCTGTCCGTGTAAGTACCGTTATATTTCATTTGCGTTAAAGCTTTCACAGAGGACGGAGGTCTTTCTTCAGCGCTGTCTAGGGGTGGATCCTATGACAGTCGGGCGTGCAAATGCTGGTTCGCATCTCGCCCCGTGACTGGAGGGGGTAAGGACTTCGACTCGACAAACGCCAAAAGTCCCTGGTTCGAACCCCGTCGATGATATCTAAGAGCAAAACCCTTTTTTTTCACTCTCGCAAATGTGGGGCGCATTTTTTCAACTTGCCTGAAGCATTGGACGGACGCGCACCTACTTGATTAAATCTAGACAATAGCCTTAATAAGATATATATGTATGTTGTTATATTTTGAAGTTTAGCTATAGTAATGGAAATGCCGGCGTGTTTATTTTTTCCATCCGCACAAATGTCGGTACACATCACGCTCTGTGACGTAAGGAGTTAGGAGTGTTCTAGCCACTGCAAGGCCAACAAATGTCTAAAGTCTCTGGTTCGATCCCCCGTCGATGATATCTGAGCAAAACATTTTTTTTTTTCACTCTCGCAAATGTGGGGTGCATTTTTCAACTTGCCTGAAGCATTGGACGGACGCGCACCTACTTGATTAATTCTAGACAATAGCCTTAATAAGATATATATGTATATTGTTATATTTTGAAGTTTAGCTATAGTAATAGAAATGCCGGCGTGTTTATTTTTTTTCCGGCAGCACAAATGTCGGTACACATCACGCTCTGTGACGTAAGGAGGTAGGAGTGTTCAATCCACTGCAAGGTCAACAAATGTCAAAAGTCTCTGGTTTGAACCCGTCGATGATATCTAGCCTGAGTATACATTTCAACCATTTATAAGAAAACACTAGATGATAGAGCTGGACACATAACAACTAGTAGCGGGGTTCGAAACCTTGTACTAGTTCCGTTTTTTTCGAGAGGTCGGTGCTTATCAGTCACTGGGTCTGGTTCGAATCCCTTGGGTTGAATAATCTTTTTAGACAGACATTTTTTTTTTTCAAAGATTTTGAGCTATTTTTACTTTCTCTCTATCTTACAGGTAGAGAAAGTATTGTGATCGTCAAAAAAATCGAACTCGAGATTTTGATGAATTTTGACGTTTCATGACTTCCTGAATCCGAAAAAGTGGTTTTTGAATTTCCGTCTGTCTGTCTGTCTGTCTGTCTGTCTGTCTGTCTGTCTGTCTGTCTGTCTGTCTGTCTGTCTGTCTGTCTGTACCTCCAACTAGAGCCTAAACTATTTTACCGATTGAGCTGAAACTTGATATCTAGGGTTTTCATAGGGTTGCCCCGAGGGGTTTTTGGAATTGGATATCTACCCCTAAAATTAAGGGTAGTTTACTGAAGGGCAAAAAGACAAAAAGTCGATTTTCTCAAAATCGGCTCTAACGATTTTGATTAAATTTCATTTATGAACATATATAAATATTCCAAACAAAATGGCTACTCTCAATATTTCGGCAAAATCGTTTTAAGGGCTCCGGTCTGATGCGTAAATTAACATTTTTTATAATAGCTCCGAAACTATTTGAGATATGAAATTACTTAGCATTACAAATATGTATATATATTTATAATACAAATATTTTACTCGAAACATATTTTTATAAAATCAATAACTTTCAATATATACGCAATTATATATATATTTTTAACTTTTTGGGCATTAAAGCTTAAGTATTGCGACCGTAAGAAAAACTAACCTGAAATGTTGATGGATGTCGACGTCTCATGACCCCCCGAACCCTAAAAAATAGTCTTTGCAATGCCGTCTGTCTGTGTGTCTATTAAAACTTAAAATTAAGGGTAGTTTACTGAAGGGCAAAAAGAGAAAAAGTCGATTTTCTCAAAATCGGCTCCAACGATTTTGATTAAATTTCATTTATAAACATTAATAAATATTCCAAACAAAATGGCTACCCTCAATATTTCGGCAAAATGGCTTTAAGGGCTCCGGTCTGATGCGTAAATTAACATTTTTTTAAAATAGCTCCGAAACTATTTGAGATATGAAATTACTTAGCATTACAAATATGTATATATATTTATAATACAGATATTTTATCCAAAACATATTTTTATAAAATCAATAACTTTCAATATATACGCAATTATATGAATTTTTTTAACTTTTTGGACATTAAAGTTTAAGTATTGCGACCGTAAAAAAAAAAACTAACCTGAAATGTTGATGGATGTCGACGTCTCATGACCCCCCGAACCCTAAAAAATAGTCTTTGCAATGCCGTCTCTCTGTGTGTCTATAAAAACTTAAAATTAAGGGTAGTTTACTGAAGGACGAAAAGAGAAAAATTTTGTTTTCTCAAAATCTGCTTAAACGATTTTGATTAAAATTCGTATCTAGGCGTTGATTAAGATTATAAATAAACTGGCTATTTTCATTTTCCTATGAAAATGATTTTTAGGGTACATTACAGAAGCGTTAATTTCCGTATCTCCACAACTATTGGAGAAACTAAACAACTTATCATTGCAAAATTGTAGGACTATTAGAAATAAAAAACTTTTATTTGACATATATTTTTATAAAAACAGCAGTTTCTGAGATATTTGCAAATATATTAATACAATTTTGTGAGCTTTAGTTGTAAACATATACTACTTAAGTCTTAACGCAATAATACTCCAATGCCATAGAGTAATTAAATATAAGTAAGTATCTAAAAAAGTATGTTATTTTTCCTTAAATCTCTTAGGAGAAATGTTTGCATAGCAATGATCTATCTCCATTTTAGACTCAATAGTCAATATTTACATTTTTTATTAGTCAAAATGTATAAATGAATAATTAAATATCAATGCGATGACTTGAAGATCTGCAACACCTTTTAAAATGTTAAAATTTTAACCAGAAATCGAAATTTTAATACGAAGTGTTGACCCTTGTGGAAGACATTAAACTGTTTGAAATGTTCTTAGGTGGACAAAGATGCGCCTCTTTTCTCATTGATTCTATATCATTGTATATTATTTTATGCGTGTTCTTATGTGGAGTGGTGATGATACAATGTACATTATTCCGTTCAGAAATCTTACGAGTTTATAGAAAGAGAGAGAAAGTCTGTGCGGTGTGCCGTACCATTTATTTTTCTACATGAAAACACGCATATTTTTAATGCACCCGTTATACTTTTTTATCCTCCTGGTTATTTCTAGTCGAGTATCACTAGTTGTTTGTATATATTTTAATTCTAGTCACCCCCATGAGGCCTTCTAGTTCGAGTTTCTACCAAAAGATGGCTGTAGCTTATAGAAACAGAGTAGCCAAAATTAGCTTTGAGTCCACGACCTCGGTGACAAGGGGTGGGGCTGGGGGGGTGGTTGGCGGGAAAGACGAGTTCAAGAAACTTTAAACGTTTGCTTATTGCAACATAAAATTTTCCACTGGGAGGCAACTGACCCCCTCCTACCCCCCTAAACTTTGTGGGTCGCTGCCACAAGGGAAGAGGGAGGAAAAAGAGAAAGGATGCGCAACCGTTATGCGCAGTGGTCACTACCCGGTAAGCGGCCGACCAGCAAAGATACTCTCCATTCTACGCAGGACAGTCGTAGCGAGAGGTTCGTGCAGAGACGTATGCTCACCATCCAAATAAAATATACTCCAATGTCCTTCCCCATAACCCTTATATGAATATTTAATTAACAATCATTAATAATTAAGAAAAAAAAGACCCACACAAGTACCAACATGTTCAATGTGTGGTGGGGTTGTATGGGTTGGGGGGGAAGGGGGTTGTAGGGGGGAAGGGGGTTGTAGGGGAGGGGTTGTAGGGGAGGAAATTTCGTAATCAACTGGTGGAGATTTTGTAATCAGAGCGGAGGGAGGGGAGGGGAGGGGTGGGGGTCAGCAGCCAATCAGAGGCCAGAGTTATTTATATCGACCTATCCTCGAGCTGTGCTGGTACGCCGCCCCAGACTACTGATGGGTTCTGAATCCCAGCGGTTGTACTGAGGTAGCTAGTCATAAATGATTTCCCACTCTTCCTCTACAAAAATTCAAGTACACTTTCTCTAAATTCTATTTTTCTTAT
Source organism: Timema podura (assembly GCA_033556935.1). Lineage (NCBI taxonomy): Eukaryota > Metazoa > Arthropoda > Insecta > Phasmatodea > Timematidae > Timema > Timema podura. The sequence continues at coordinate 56,967,782 of JAVRXN010000002.1, read as the reverse complement.
CCCTCTTCTATTAGTGTACATGTGCGGGTATTCCGAAAGGGTAGTAATATGCATTGTTTGTAAATAATATCTGCTCTAACTGAACTATATTGAGGGTCAAACCAAGGCATATTTCTTCCTAGGAGTGGAAACACATGCAACAATCCTACAGGTTTATAGAACACTTTAAAATACCTAGCATTCTAATCTATGCCATATAGTAATTCCTTGACATTTTGATATTTCCATTTTAAAAAACAACTTAAATGACGTTATTAAAAAAAATTAAACTATCCTAAATTAAATTTGAACATATTAGACTTTAAAATTTAATAATTTACATCACATACAATTTGTGTTTTTATTTAAGTTGCTTAGGCAACATAATTTTTACCGATTTCCTTATCATATGATACGCACCCAACTACTCTTTATATTTATTTTATTTATTAACACCGGGTATGATTACCCGTTTGGGTTGTACGCATATGTACTAACTACTCTGTTGGGTCAAGGATGAGGATGGTTATTATTTGAGGAAGTGTACCCACATTTTGGTAGAGAGCCATTTATGAAATAAAATTTATATTTATCTGTTTCTTTCACAAATGGCGTGGTTATAATTTAGGAAAGGTAGAATTTAAAGAAAGGGTACTAGCATTTAGAAGGAGAGAGAGTTTGTGGGATACAATGTCAGATACCCACACTTGCTAAATCAAACTAGGATTCGAGTACTGACATTCCTGATACAGTCGACTCAACATAGGAAGAGTGGTTATTGACAGCAAGCAGTAGTTTTTTAGTTCAGTAATTCCAAGGGAAGTATTAATTGGAAGCGTTTGATAAAACTACTTTATCATCAATTATTTAGCAAATAATAAATATTTACACATAGGTTAATTAATATGAGTTACTTTCAATCAATGTTTGCACAAAAATAAAACTTCTGCTAGATGTCAGTTACCACCACTCACTCCTAGGATGAAAAGACTGCTGTACCTCTGAGCTATAGCTCAGACAAGATGGAACCGACACCTTTGTCCTCCTGATCATTAGTATACTTTGACTTTGTACAGTGTATGTTCCAAGTCTGAGGTATTTCGTAACCGGTTTATGATCCATAATGTGAATTATATTATATTACATTTTATCGAATCTTATATAATCCAAGAGATTTATTAGTTACTATGATTAATAGTAATAACCATTCACATTTGTTTTTAAAACAATCATTACATGGACTTGGAAAATAATACATCAATGATGGTAGTTAATATGAAATCAGTTAAAAATTTATCTGATTCAACCTCAGATAAAACTATTAACAACAATTATTATTTATTCTTATTATATAATATTAGATGTGCTAATATTTTAGCTGCAAAAGTCATATGCTCTAATGAAAATGGTGACCAAAGTTTAAAAAATTTAAGATCCAAATCTTCTCAATTTATATTAATATACAACATAACATTTAAAAAAAGTTTAATTTCTTAGAGGTTTCGGTTGTAGTATGAAATTCTCAATGTAAACTAAAGCGCTCCACCGAGTTTTGTATGAATTATTGTCTGAGACAATCCTATCAAGAATTCTACTATATAGTGGTATGTAGTAATAAAAAAGGCCTTCTAGATGTCATTCCTCTAAAAATCATTGGATAGTAGAGTCAAGTTTTCATAAGAAAGCACTATAAAAATTAATAGATCTACTTTCATGTATGCATCCGTCAGCTCACGTGACCTATAGCTGTCAATTTTAATAGATATTATCAATACTTATTAAATAACACTAATGATAGATTATAATACACTATTTGTTAATTTTGGTCGCAAAAATAATGTGAGTGGCAAGGGATGGTGAAATAATACAATGTAAAATAGACTGGATTAGGTTTAAAATTGTTATTTCTATCCTGAACTTATTAAATAAATATAAAATAATCATAACGCACAATATTATTTTTTGTATTAGGCCATAACGTTAATCAATGACTTAAAGATTCCAGAACGTTCAACTTTACAAGTCAAGACACAACCACAATAGATTGTACTCGTACCTATGCCAAAAGTCTGAATTTAAAATTAAAAACAACACAGTAAATATTATCCCCGTGAGGTCTAATACATCAGTCTTGGTTTGAATTGGTCAGCGTTAACAAAGAGGTCAAGGTTCAAAACCTAGCCAGTTGCGCTGGGAATAATTATCCTCCTGCAAATTTTACTGTTATATTTCCATAAACCCCTCACCTCATCCCTGTTACAATGCACTCAAACTACCCTAATCCAATTAGGTCATCGAAAGGTCTAGGGTAACAATATACTAGTCTACCAATGACGGAGAAAATGGGGCTCGAATCCCTGAATGGCTATACAGAGGTGTATTTTCTCAAATAGTTTCCAACTTTCCCTTGGTGCAAATGCTGGTCACTTCATCCATATTCAACCTTCCTCATACCTAACACACTAGCGTAATTAGTACATAATGTGTATAACCCGGGCGTGTAGTAAGACCTTGTGCTAAACAAAAATCTAAATAAAATGTAATGTACATTTTAAAATGTACAAAACACTTAGATAACACACGCTCAGGTTATCCGAATTTAATATCGCTAGTTGAGTAGCTGGAGATAAAGGTGAAATTTAAATTAAATGTACTTACATTTGCGTGGAGGGAAAGTGGGAAACAATTTAGGAAACACTCTCATTGCACCTATCTGGAATTCGAATCTTGACCTCACTGTCACCAGAAAACCAGAACCCGATATTTAGTCCACATGCCTATTTATCGGAGTATAAATTATATACATATGGTACATTTAAAGTGACTCGACCAAACAGGCTGTTTTTGGTCCAATATGATCAATTATTTTGATCAAATAAAAGGTGTCTCTTGTCTAAACTAAATTTGGTTCATCAATTCAATAGTGGTTACAATTCAAGTGTTAACGGCTATTTTTGCTATGTTTAAGCGTTCATAGAAAAAAGCTACTAATTTATAGGAGCAAACTGTTTGTTAAAAAAAATTGTGTGCAATGAATATTAAAATGTAACCATTAGATTTTATGGATATTTTGAGTTCAAAAAAGTTCAAACTATTGATTACAAATTTGGAAGAAAAAACACAAAAATATGGTTGTTCATTCAATTTTAGCGGAATTTTACTTTTGGTAAAGTATCAAACTGGAATATAAACATGTCAAAGTGAACCTGTCACTTGAAATATTAAACAAAAAAGAAATTTATATTTTTAATTAATTAATTATAAGTAATATGCTACTTCAATAGTGCATTTAGAATTATTTGTACTTTCTAAACAAACATGTGTGTTTGTGGTTAGTTTTGGAAGTTATCTAAATGCATGGCAAAATGTATCAAATAAAAATGTATTATTCATGTTTGTTACATTAAATTCAATAATTTAATGAATAAATGCATCACTAGTTCCGTAACCACGAATAAAAAAAATTATTTTTTGATACCTACCTATGGTCATTACATTATTCTAAATATGGATTATATTTGGAGAAATTTAAATGGATGAATATCTAAAATAAATATTACTCTTTTCTTTTACGGGAAGTTGACAAGTAGCTAGAATTACTATCCTCAAGAAAAGGAAATAAATTTCAGGTATTTCCGCGAAACTAATAAGCTGTAGCAAAATGCCAAAGTTCAACTCATTTACTTTCTTTCTTTTCAGTTGTCCACAAACCTAGGGTGTCTGAGACCTTTCAAGGCAGAAACTACCTAACCACCATTTACAAGTTGCCTTTATATTTGAAGGTCATTTCAATGTTATTTGCAAGTAATCCTAATTCTTAACTTTCATACTTGATGTGAGACCGCCGCCCTCCCCCCTCTCCCCCCAGAAAACAATCCTTGATACGCCCCTGAATCAGGTACCTGTCCATGGGAAGGATGAGATTGTTTCCTCTCACATAGTGGTTCAGGTCTGGTTCTACAGTTTGTCTATACATTTACGGACCCTTTGAAATGTAAAAATAAATTTTTCTATCTTTTTATCTTATTTGAAAAGTAACCATTAAACAGACAATTTAAACATGCTGCACCTCACCTGAAACACAAGTTTGTTAATTAAACAATATTTTAAAATAATTCCATACGTGTTTTTCGAATATACGTGAAACATATTGGGAAGTCTTAATATAGTCAGAGCCCCCCAACATACAGACAGGGGGGATTGAGGGCCCTCCCACAACCCCTGTGTTTTGGAGTCCCTGGCTAAGTGTCATAAACATTAACTCTATGAAAATATTTACCAAATGTTTATTCAACTGTTTGACATTTAATAACATTTTTCTTCCAGTCCAAATAAAACAGGACATGTCCCAGAAAGTACCCATAATACCATTTCTACTGCATAAATTCCCAGAACACTCAGTCAGAATATGAATTCTTACCTCATCAGTTAAATGAAACAACCGTGACGTTAATTCCAAGTATTTGATTTCATTAATATAAACTATATATATATATATTATTTATAAGAACGTGACTAAGAAGTCTCAAAAGAGAATCAACAAGCCCAGTGGGTATTTAGAAAGCTATGTTTGCAACGCCACTCGCCTAAATATAAGACTCCTACAGCAAACAAAGTCAACAGGCAATTGTCTGAGCTAGTTAACCAAAAGGAACCTAATTAGTAACCAAACAGTTTTTATCATTTTAACCGCTTCCATTTCTACTATATTTGAATGTGGCGCCTTCCTATAGTAATTATATTTAAAAAGTAGACATAACGCTATAACCTCAACCAGCAGTGCAACCCCACCCGACATATGCCACGACCCCAAATGGGGTCGCTACTCCCAGGTTGTAAACCACTGTTCTAGAGCATTAGTTCACTTAGCCATCAGCACGATAAATTGTTGTATTTGAAACTCTTATCACTGAAAAGGTGACTCGTCGGTCTTCCCGAGTGACGAGTGGAATTTGTACCCTCCTGACACAGCTAGCCACGCTAATCTGCGGTAAAGGGGAAGGGTCTTCATGGAAGAGGTAAGAACTGCCAGAAGCTGCAGATTTCCTGCTCGAGTACACCAAGCTAAGATACAACCCACTTCACAAAATAGCTTCGAATTCACAAAGCAGGCTAAGTCATAAATTCATTTTTTTAAAACACAGCTTAAATCACGAGATAGTTCCAAGTTAAGCATACTAAGCCCTGGTAGCCTATGTAAATTATTGTTTCGGAAAGTCACGTTAATAATATTAATTATAATAATAATAATCCTCGTCACAGGGGGATAAATGCGCTAACATTGCAAATCCCAACAAATAATTTGTTCGGTTCCTCATTTAAAATATATCCTCAGATCAAAGGTTTTTTTTGGTCCTTATGAATATTAATTTCCTACTATTCTAACAATTATTTAGCAATAATTAATATTGTTTATGTATCTAAATATTATTATTTCAAATAATTTACAGGTATATTATATTATGTTTGGAAAAGTTATAAAAACTACTAGTCCTTACTTATAATTTTGAATTACAAAGGAGGATTTAATAATGATGTCTTTAAAACGGGTTGTCGTTATCCACTGCAGAGGAAGAGGCTATGGGTATCCTCCTATATCAGTGAGTTTTTGCTTCGGCGGGAATAAAATGCAAAACTACATTACATTACAAATTGGTATTCTTACTGATTGCAGCTCCTTCTGTGGGTTGGTCGCTTCTGCTGCCATCCATCGTTCTTATAACAAAATAAAGTACATCTTTAATATCAAGCCATTAGAATTAAGATATTATTATTATTATTATTAGCACCGCGTCTTACTAAACCGTTCGGGTTATACGCACATACGCTAATGTGCAATGGTAGGGTGATTGTGAGATGAAATGGAGGACCTACAGTTTAACGTGGAATCCGAACCACGGTAGAAGCCTGGCATTAATACACATCTTGTCAGAGGTGAAGGAAGGGTTTGGCAATCAGATAAATATGTGCCGGGACCGAGGATTCAAACCCGGACCCTCAGCACAGAAGTCTGACACCTTACCCCTAGACCACCTTGTCACCAATTAATTAAGACATAACATGCCAGCAATTTGTAGATACAATTCAGGATTTTTCTTCGTATCGCTTTGCATGAGAAATGTCGGAATAGCTACTATTCAGAATAGATACAATTCAGGATTTAGTTCGTACTTTTCCAATTTTTTAAAGTAGATACAATTCAGGATTTTTGTCCGCATCGTATTGCATGAGAAATGTCGGAATACTTACTATTCAGAGTAGATACAAATCAGCTCCCACAATCAGAAGCCAATATGAGTGGACAATAGGGTTAGCACAGCAAAAAATTATTTAAACAGATAGTTAGTGTTTATTAATCACAAAGCAGAATATATTATACAATGAGACATAAATATAATGAAGCTTATATAATGTGAATAAATAAATTACCCTCGGATTAGGGAGTCCTAATAATTGAGCTTATAAAATTAATGAGCTGAAAGTCAGTAAGCCTCCATATTAAATGAAAGTCACAATAAGTTCGCTAAATAGCGTCAAGGTTCTTCAGAGAATGACAGATGTTTATGAATAATATGTACTCACAATAAAGGGCTACTACAAAACAGCAAAGGAATTTAAAGTTACGTAGTACCCCAACTTAGCTCTCAAAACCACACTATCACACTAGCATCAAGTTGCATGGTTGTCAATTAGACCAAATTATAACTGCAACAATCATAACACCCACATTTAGCTTGATTTAACCGTAGGTAAGGTTTGAAACTCCTTAAAGAGTAAGTCGGCTCTCTAATACATAAGAATTGAACTTTTGTTAATGGTCGTAAAAATTGCAAAGACAAGAATAATGCCCTTAGAAAGAGGCTGCACCAATTAAAACAGAATTTCATAGAATGCCCCACTAGAACAAAAAATATAGTTGTCTAGACTTGTATCTATACAACAACCTACGTAAATTACACAGCTACCCCTTCAACCATAAGGAGATACAACTGACACCTAGCCAACACAAACTATAAAAATTTAAATTCGTACATAAAGTTGTTAATGAGGCCAGCCACATTAAACCTAGGCAGAAACCTAGTTAACAAATATTTATAATTAGTCAGTGAGAATATTTGGTTGGTAATCATTTTATAGACTTAATCCCAATCAGGAATAGCATTGAGCATATTAATTACCATGTATTTACTTTAAACCCAAACAGGGAGAAGGAAACATAAATACCCAAACATTACGTTAAACCCAAACACGGAGAAAGAAATATATATATAAATACATAAATATTACAATAAGCCCAAACAGGGAAAAATATATATAAATAATATATAGCAACGGCAACAGCCATCAGCTCTAATAACATCTTAAGAATGCCGGACACCCTTATAGTTAGGAAAAACCATCACCCACTATGGACGCGTTCCAAGTTTCCACTAGTTGCATATCATTCTCGTTTGCATGGGCGCAGGAACTAGGGGATAGGGGGGTAAATTTTACCCCCCCAAAAAATTGAGGGAGGTAAAAAGTATTATTTTTACCCCCCCAAAATAATATAGTAAAATTTTAGATAATGTAAACATCTTATTGAGGCAAGTTACAAAGTTCACACTAAAGTAACATAATAAAAATAAAATGTGCTTGGAGCACACACTGAAGAGATTTTAAAAACTGATAGTGATACCAGTTACATCATCTACTGCAGAAAGAAGTTTTTCAATGCTTGTATGTACTAAAAACTATCTTCGCTCCACGATGAGGCAATGTATACTAAATCACCTGAGAGGCTCAACAAAATTGAAATTGCAAAACTGGTTAGTGGTTTTATAGCTAGTAACAAATATAGGGCAAAGGAGTAGTGAAATCTACTTTAATTTTCAGTGTTTCATAATTTTTAGTAGAGCTGCATCATATAACACTTCTCTTAATATGTTTTGTATGTATTAATTCTATTGTTTGGAATAACTAAAATAAGTGATAAAAATGCACAGTTGGACCATTTAATACTGGTATCCCTCATTATACGCGATCTCACTTTACGCCTTTTCGCTATAACGCGATTCAAAGAAATAAAAAAATAATGCATAGTCAGCTGGAATTTCACAGTCATCCTGTGCAGTGGTGGTGTGACCTTGTGTACACACATTCCAATGAAAGCGTTGAACTTTACTGTACAGTTTGTTGTTAAGGGGGTGGTATTGACAACATAGGATATGCATGTGCAAAAGTTAAACAGTCCTGTATAAAGAGAGTTTGGAAAAATGTTGGCCTGAAGTTTCTGATTCTCATGATTTTGATCCTGACCACGAGCTTTCCAATTCAAGACATGGCATCGTTGCCATAGCATGGATTTGGGGATTTAGACCAGGAAAATGTGTTTGAATTGCTCCAATCCCACTCAACAGAACTCACCAATGAAGATCTTCTAGAAATGGAGAATGGCATAAGTAATGAAGAGGAAGAGCCTTGTGTTGTTTAGCCTATCAAACAACTTTCAAAAAAACAATTTGCTGATTTATTTAAGCACATTGACAGTGAAATTAGAATCATTGAAGATAATGACACTAACATGGATAGAAGCACCAAAGTTGCCAGAGAGATCCAGAGTTCTTTGGCTTGCTACAAATAACTAAATAGAGAGAGGGAAAATGCTGCCCGTCAGTTGAGTCTTGACCATTTCATCAAATAAATTGAAAATCGTCAGTCTAAAGACCCATGGCCTTCACAACAGCAAAAGCTTACAATTCCAGGGACTTTAAGAAAGCAGGAGCGTATCGTCCAAGGGTCTTTCGAAAAACTAAGCTCAACCTCACAAAATAGGTCTTCACAAGAGGCAAAGTCGTAATTCATTTTAAACCAAGGCCTTTAAAGCACGAAGCCAAGAAAGCATCTACCGGGTACCTATGGTTTCAAAGTCACGCTAAAAGTTACAAATCAAGGACTTAAAAAGATAAAGTTATAGTAAAATACTAATAATAGAGAATAAAATTTCTCCGTCACAGGGGATTATGAAGCAACAGCTTACCTCCAAGCGGTTCATCATAAAATATATCCTCAGATCAAAGTTTTTTGTCTATGAAATAATAGCATACTATCTAACAATTGCAATAAAGATGAGCAAATATAACTATACAGGGGTATATATTATATTAAGGAAAAGTTACAACAAGTAAGTCCTTTACCATAATTTGCATTCACAAAAGGATTAAGGAGTCTTTAAACGATATCTTACGCCTTCAGAGAGCCAGTATCTTCTACTATCAGTGAGCTTTTTCCAATAAAATGCTAAATTACATTCAATTCAAAGGATATTACCGTTCAGACCTTCTATGCGATCAAAGCTTACCATCCATGCCTTTCAAGAGAATAAAGTACCATCTTAATATCAAGCTTTAGAATTAAACCAGTTCAGCAAGTAGATAAATTGTTTTTTGTGATGTTGATGAGAATGTAAATCAGTATATTCGAATGATAAACGTTTAGTGTACTTTTAATTTAAAGTAGATTAAATCAATTTTGTGATTGTTAATGAAAATTTCGAGGGTTATATAGATAGCATATAGGTTTAGTGCTAATTTCCTTTTAATGCCAATTGTTTTTATCTAGTTATATAAATGTAAAAAATGGTGTTATTTCAAGTAGTTCAGGTTTAGTTTACTTTCCTTTTAGTATCATACACTACATGTTTATTTCCACTTGCATTTCGGTACTTATATTCAAAGTAGATACAAATCACTCCCAAATAGAGTTGGAGGGACAATGTTCAATACAATTATTTACAGATATTATTTTTTATCACAAAAAATATATTATATCCATAAAGAGCAAAAATGGTTATATATTACCGCCCCACATAAATAAATACGTTTCAGCGCCAGTCCTATATTGAGTATAATTAAGAGCGAAACGCATAAGCCTCACATAAGATGAATCACACAATAGTCCTAAATATGTCATTTTCTAGAGAGCAGATGTATTATGATTCATATGTACTCAATTAACCTAATACAGAAGATTTAAGTTACGTAGACCACAACATTAGCGTTAAAACCCTTCAACCATAATCATGGTTCAATTAACCAAATTATACTCAAATTTATAACCACTGTTCTTGCTTTAAATGAGGTGGTTTGAATAAATTTAAATCTCTAATTTGGCCATTCGTAATGTCGTAGACTCCAAAGACCATAATAATGCCCTAGAAAGACGGCACAATTGACAGAACATAAATCCCAAGAATAAAACAAATTGTTAGACTTGTATCTATACACACTTCTATTACTCAGCTCCCCTTCATTAGGAGTTACCTTGGATCCACCACTTTAATAATTTCGTACATAAATTTTAAGAGCCCCTCAAACCCTACAGTACAAGTAAAATATCTTTATCAGTGGATATTGCAGTGGTAACATTTATAACCTAATAATCAGGATGTTAGCATATTAATTCCTTTTACTTAAACCCCAAACAGTAAGGACATAATACCAACATTATTTAACCTAAACACGAGAAATGGTAATAGATCATAATTTGATAACCAAAAGAACAATAATAAATCATCATAGCAACAACACACAGTAAAACATCTCAATAAGCCGGACACTCTAAGTTGTAAACAGCCACTATGGACGCTTTCAAGTTTTATTCTTTTCTCGTTGAATATAAGGACAAACGCAATAGTGTGCTTCACTCATTGGTCCTATATTTACAAACTGAGCCCATGTTCTGCAGTGATTAACCTAACTACGAGATTAGTTTGAACATTCTTAGCGTCAACCTTGTATGTAACATATTTAATCCCTTTCAACGTTTACCATGTGTGTTCTAAATCTAAGGAAATTTTTTGGTTCCCATGATGTTAAAAGGATTAATATTACCCCTACCAGAAATTAATTATCTAAACTTTACATGATGTTGACTCTTAGACTTCATCCTCGAGTAATTATACATGTTGTATGTCTATGAATACTGAAAAATTTACAAGTTCTTTTCACTCTGCCCCAAAAGAAGTATTTTTTAAGGCGCATTTGGGAACAACTATGTAATACCTTATTTTTGCACAAAAAGGATGTATGGGTGGATGGTGAAAGAAGTGATATCCAATGGAAACAATTAAAAGAAAGGAAATCCAACTCATAGTTTTTTTACGTTTGGTATGAAACAGAAATTTCAGCAAGCATGTATAAAGTGCAAAAATATATGATACTTAAGGGATTTAATATTTTAAATAGGGATGGAAGGAGAATTAGGAAAGAAAATAATATTCAAAAAAAGGTTTTGATTAGACGACCCTCAAATGAAGGAATACCATGTAAAACTTGAGAGGCGCTATCAGTGCCACTCCTAGGAAACGTCTATTTATTGAACTATTTGTACTGTTTAGCTGACATTGAGCTAGAGTTGCGGTGTTGTCATATCTGTCAAGATTGGTTTTGAAAGAGTGAAGAGGGAGAGAGCTAATCTATTTTTACATGGGTCAAGTTTCTTGGAAGGGAAAGGCTAGGGTGCGGCTTTTATCAAAGACCACTCACCTAGTTTGCAGAAATCTGCCGCTTTATTTATATGTTGAACTCAAATAATCAGTACTATAGTACAGGCGCTGAAAGTAGTTGAGTATGCAAAATGTGAGGACTGGCAACTATGTTCGGATTTTTATACCTGAGACCCGAAACAATGAAAAAACCCATCTTGCCGGTAGATGCGGTGGTCCCCTATAGTCCCTTCCCCTCCCCTCTGCGCGCCCGGTGGTAAGCATAGCGCGCCGCGCCTTTCAGTGTGTTTTTGCGTCTATTACACAACAACGTGGCTTTAAAAAACTCGTGTTTGTTGTATACCCAAAATATAATTCAATTTTCGTTATTTTTGAGTGTTTATTTAGAGCGTGTTTTATTAAGAAATGTAAGAAATGTCGTTAGAAAGTTGTAAATTTGAAATAAAATGACCGAACGAATTATGGTGTTTATTTTGTGATAAAACAAATGATTTAGTTAAAGAACCAAAGAATGATTAAAAACAGAACTAATGCCAAGTGGCTATTTACGTGATGAAACTTTGCTTCAAAAATTACTAGAGAATGGAAAATTTCCACGAACTTGGAATATTTTTATGCAAACATTATTTAATGCAAAAAAACAAAGAATTGAGCGATAACTATTATAGAAGAATAATATCCGTATTTTATGACTTTTTCTTACTGTTACTGAGAAATAGACTCCTAAACATATAGCTTTAGCTGAATCAATTCATCACTCGACTGGGTCAAAACATTTGATAAGTATATTGAATAAGCTTGGAAATTGCATCAGCTATAAAGCATCACAATAGCTTTATTTAGAAGTAACAATTTCAATTGCGTGTGAAGATGCAGAAATATTTGCTAATTCCTAAGAATTCAGTAAGAAATCCATCGTTATTTTCTTCATGGGGCTATGGATAACAACGATTTCAATGAAGAAACATTAAGCAGTAAAGACTCTACTCATCTAAAGCAATGGTTATATATCAAGAAAAATATACTATCGAGAACGAAATAAATCTCGTTAAATTGAAACCTACATCTGAGCAGTATAATTATGATTTGAAGACTTTAAACTCTCAAGAAATTCCTCACTTCAAAGCAAGTATGGAGCCTTCAACATCTACTTATGTTAACAGCTAGCTGTTTATTAACTTACACTCAGAATTATTCCCAATTTGATACTTTGCTCTGGGTTTTATGTAGATTGCAATATGATCAATCAGTGAACAACTTCTGTCGACCTTACAAGAAATCAATACCAGGATGGACTCCATTCCAACAATTACTATTATGAAAACTCTTCTATATCTACAATTGGATTTAGCCCGGTAATTCCTTAGCCACTAAATTCAAAAGTTGTGGTGTATACTCCCATGAAAAATTTCGTTAACTTATGTCTATCATTGAATTAAAATATAGCTGTTCTTTCATGTGACATGCCCATATATCTCATAGAAAAATATATCCAACAAAGAAGTCAAGAATTCCAAGAATTGATTTTGAGAATTGGAACACTTCATCTACAAAAAAAAAATTGCTATGCTTGGGCCAATATATAGAAGGAAGTGGACTCGATAGAATTTTTATTGAAGCCAATGTATACGGTGTTAATACTTTGGCGTCAATTCTTATAGGTACTCAGTATAACAGAGACATTAGAACACATCAACCTATGTATGAAGCATTGAGAATCATACAGTTTTGAGAATTTATTGATTACATGAATTTATCTGAAGATGAAACTTCTAACGATCCAATAAGCATTTAAATATTTGTCTTCAAGAGATAAGAGAAGTTACAGTAGATAAGGATCATTTAGGTTTGAGCAACATATATAATCAGCATAAAACTATGATTGAAGATTTTTTCAAATTTTTCTGAATTTTTAAATCATATGAGCACTGAAAACGAACTTTTCAAATATTTAAATAATTACTGTGAAATGATAGAAGTTCTTTTGAATTCAACTATGGCTTACTGACGTAATAATTATGAATTACATTTATTGACTACAAGACAAATTTAACCTTTTTTTTCTATGAATCACACTAATTATATTCGTGGAGTGACACTTTATTTAGAAGACATGTTGAAACTACCTCCAGAGGTCATACATGATATGAAGAAAGGAATGCATTCCGTCAAACGTTTTGTAGGTAAATTCAATCTAGTAGGCTGCGACTTAGCACTAGAACAGTCTCAAAACCGATCTTCTGCTGGGATTGGAGGCTTAATTGGTATCATTAAAAATGAAGAAGCAATCCAAAATGGTTGCTTCTGTATCCTTTCAATAATAGCTTTCACTCAACTCCTTCTTCATATCATCGAATACAATCTGATACTTCAGGTGACATTAATAGTCATAGTGAAAGGACACAATCAAGGATTAATACGGAATAAAAAGATATTGAAAATATCACTAAGTGTTTTAAAGCTTGTAATCCATTCAACAGTGGAGATTGTGTGCTTCGCAATATTTTCACCGGTGCACTTGCTGAAGAATCTAATTCGCAATGCTTACTTAATGTTAAAGAAAATTGAGAGACTCTATTAACTACATACGAAAATGAACGATTTTTCATGAAAATTAAGAAATTATCGGATCCTATAAAAAAAACAAATTTCTCATTTTTGAAGATACTCCTGCCAAAACAAACAAAAATACTTCCGACAAGAAACTGCAAGACGTAACAGACATAACAACTATCCAAAAATCATTCATGGTGGCTTCTCAACGTGGATTTGATACAAAAATATTAGCATCCGATAAAATATTAGACTACTGCAAGTATCTTTTTGACAACGACAAATTTTACAGGAAATCACCAAAATCACAACTCACCCTTTAAATTCAAAATAATTATAACTGTGGTATGAACTCTCAGCAAGACATTATAGACTTAAATAATCAAAAATGTAAATGGTTGATGGTATGGCACTTGTTCACCAAATTCAGTTAAAAAAGTCCAATACTTTTGGTGATTTGGCCGAGGCTTTTTTCAAAAAGATCATGCAATTTTTTAAGCAGTCTGATGTGAAGAGAATAGATGTAATATTCGATAGATATGACGACATTTCAATAAAAAATTTAGAGTCAAGTTTGCGAAGTAAAGGCAAAATTATTAAAAATACTAAGTCCAAGTCATTCAACAAAAATTCCTGATGATTGTAAAGCTTTATTTTCAAGCATTCAAAATAAATTACAAATTGTTCGATATCTTTGCACTAATGCTCCAAAATATGCACAAGTAAAAGAAGACTGTGAGATGTACATTTGTTAAGAGTTCAATGATCCAACAAAATGATTCAAGCTAAAAGGGTCTTTATTTGAATGAGGTACTTGAATTACAATCAAACCACTTAGAAGCTGATTCTAAGATGTTTTGTCACCTCATGCAGTATGAATTCAATCTACTCATGTTATTATCCTCAGCACTGATAAAGATGTATTCATATTGGCAATTTATTACTGGAAAGAACTAGCAATTATTGGTTATATAGTTCTATGGTTTGACGGTTCTCGTAAAAATAAATATCTTCTAGGATGCCATTTAGCTGCTGAATCCCTGGGTGAAAGCATATATAATATTTTGCCAGCTATTTATGCTGTAAGTGGTTACGATACTACCAGTAGGTTTGGCAGTAAAATACAATGTGTGAAAGCTACAACTGAGGGCTTTGTACAAATAGCCCTAATATCTTTGGGAAACCTTGACCTAAATAATGAACAATTAAAACAGAAATAGTTTGCATTTTTTTTTTCAAAAATAATAACTGCTAATGAACTCCGATATAAACTGGTTTTTCAAAACTTAGGTTTCGGCTTTAATTTAATGAAAATGATACGCACGTTAGATGCTTTGCATTTGCATTTGTTAAGGGCTACAGTACAAACATTTATTTGGAAAAATGCTCATCAAACACAATAATTGCAGCCCATTTATTACTGCTAATTTGTCTTTGAAAAGCTTAGTGGTGACTTACGCCCACAACAAATGACTAAGCCTTTTTTGCCAGAGTTATTAATTCAACCGTGTAAATGTAGGTCAAATTGTCGAACAATGGCTTGCAGTTGCAAAAAGTCAGGATCATTTTGTATTTCATTGTATAAATGTATCAATAATGATTGTCTAAATAAAAATGAGTAATTATTTGTCTTGCATGCATATATTTCTATTTAAATTCGCTGTTTTCTCTTATATATTTTTTATTAATAAAAACTTTTTTAATACTTTTATTACTATTTTAATTCATTGAACAACTTTTCATCAATCTCTTCATTAGAATAAACTATAAATTATGAATGAAATAATCTTTAAATTGACTTCTCAGGATGTACTCCATCGATTTCCTTTACAAATAAGAGGAGAGGGGATAAAATAATTGGACCAAAAAAGGGACCGGCAAGATCCGTATTGTTAATTTTTGAGCTATTCTCAACTAAAATCCATTGGCGGAATTTAGTCCACATATTTTGCATACTCACTTCCCTCTACCGTCTAGTCTAATATTATTTTATTTATACTTATTACCTAGTGGAAGAAAACATATTTCATTCGACTTTATCATATTAGACTGGTTTACTGGTGACGAGATTGGGGTTCTTATCCCAGTAGAGTGAACTAGGGTGTTTTTTTTCTTAAAACGGTTCTTAACACTCAATTTTTATTTAATTTTTTTATTAGCACAGCGTCTTACTACCCGTTCGAGCTATACTCTTATATACTAATTACTCTAATATGCTAAATATCAGGAAGGTAATTATTAATATTAGCACCGCGTCTTACTACCCGTTCGGGTTATACGCACTTGCGCTAATGTGCAATAGTAGGGTGATTGTGAGATGAAATGAAGGACCTACAGTTTAACGTGGAATCCGAACCACGGTGGAGGCCTGGCATTCCTCACATTCACAAGTTGTGATTAATACACATCTTGTCAGATTTGAAAGAAGGATTTGGCAATCAGATAAATCTGTGCCGGGACCGAGGATTGAACCCCGGACCCCCAGCACAGAAGTCTGACACCTTACCCCTAGACCACCAGGTCACCATATATCAGGAAGGTTAAATTAAGAGGAGGTGCATCCGTATTTTCGTAGAATGAGAGTGGAAAATTATTTAGGGAAAACCACCTGAGTGCACCCGACCGGAATCAAACCGTGATCTCCCAGTTTTCAGCATGTCAGTTGAACACGATGGGTAACACACACTATTAGACTAGATTGCTGGTTGTGGGAAGATTGAAGTTAAAATCCCAGTTGGGTGTATTAAAGGTTTTTTCCCTAAAACGGTTCCCCATTCTCAATCTACCCAAATTGAATCTAAAATGTCATCTTCCTCCATTCTTAGCTCCTTAGGGTATTTAATGCATGGGTATAACTCAAAAGGGTAATAAGTCGCAATGAAAAAAACATACTATTGTGATGACTAACAAGAGTGTCGACGAAATTTTATTATTGTCGGGCGAGTTAGTTTGTAAAAAAATATATATTTTTGAGAAGTTTTTAGAGGATTCACTCCAAACAAATGTATAGTATTAGAAAATGGAGTGCCACTAAAATATATTTAGGGTGGCCCTTAAGTATATAAAAATAATAATAGATTGTTATAGAGCCTATTTGAAGCTAGATGCATACCATCTTTCAGCTTCAAACTCGAGTATATCAGAGGGGAGTTTAACAAACTGAAGGAAGACACATTTCAATGGGGGAGGGGAAGGAGATGTTTGGTGTTAAAACCCAACCCTATCAACCCCTACCCTCTCCCAGTCCTACCTTAATGACACTGATATAAAACTATCAACAGACACACCGTGGAATGTAGATCATTTCCTCAGTGTCTGACCTAAGTTATGAGGGGTGAGGACAGTGTCCGAGAGTCACAATGGTTACTTCATTTTCTTTAAAAAAAATTCATAGGTCAGTTATGTAATAACCTCTGTTGGAAAATATCAAAATCCAAATAGTAATAATAATAATGGTAATAGAAATAGCTTACCAATTAACATAACTTTTTTTTATTTTTTAAATCTTTCTTTCATGGACATAGAAAATTGGAGGTCAGAGGTCTGGACCCTCCTTGAAAATCGTTAAAGCTCTTAAAAGGAAAGGGGGGGACACATATACGTATAAAACATAAATAAGAAATTTTGTTATTCACTTTTCATTCTTATTTTACATCAGCCAGATACTAATTATTATTATTATTATTAATATTATTTTAATATAAACTTAGAGTTGCACTTAAAATTCCTATTATAAAACTAACTTTACCAACATTAGCTCGTAATATGTTCAAAAACGAAACTATGGACTAATGGACCCATAGTGTCTCCCGCCAAGGAAAAAAGGACCCCACCCTCCACAAATCTTATGTATAAATTGTAGATTATAAAAAAATATTTTGACATTTATTATTGGAATTCTTTTATAGTACGTAATAATATAGAGTAGGTAGGTTTAATTAAGAGGAATTGCACCCACATTATCATGCTATTTTGCTAAATAATAATTGTCATAATGAAATATGGACCTGTATACATTTTATTAATTTTAGAAGGTGGTGGTCACGGCATGTTCAATAGTGGCCCCAATCCTCTTTCATCATCCACCTTTACAATTGATGTAAAAATAGTTTCAAGACATTTATCTATTGTGACAAGTGTATTTCTTGTTAAAATTGCCAATAGTCAATAATGATTTAAATAGCCCTATGTTTTCACTACCAAATTATATGACTCTGTTTACAGATCAGATTATCAAAGGTAGGCTCAAAGTGTTTGATTGGTACACCTGAGTGAACCGAACCCGTGTGGGTTTTACGCCAATGTATTAAGTAAGCTAATGTGTTAGAGAAGAGTTAGGTTGCTTCAAGATGACATACACTCACATTTGTCTGGAGGGTGAGTGGAAAACATTTTTGGAATAATAACCTCATAGCACCCAACTGGGATCAAACACCGATCCCCGTCCTCGGCAGTCCAATTTATTGCGAGATTAGTGCCTTAGATCTTGCGGTCACCAAAGTGGGTCCCGTAATTATATTAATTAGGTATTCTAGTCACATGATTTGAAATTAATGAATGAATTCTAAACTAGAGTATTAAATTTGTATTTTTCATGCAGAAACGATAATAAATTCATAACACCTTTTTTTTTAACCCAATTAACAAGAGCAGAACATTTATTTTTCTTTCGTCTGGTTGAGACATTAAGTTTTTTATTTTATTTTCTTTGATCTCTTTTTACAGAAACGGCTTCCATTGCAAAACACATCGTATTCTCACAACTGATTTAATAAATGAACGTAGCTAAGTTGATATTTTCCTGAAAACATCTGTGAATTACAGTGCAACGCTTGGCATCACTGCTTTGAGTTTTCATGAGAGTCTCATCTTGTTAAACCTTACACCGATAGGTTGCAGCATACAGCACCTCCACACATTTTTGAAATAAAATAAAACAGTACTGCTTTATTATAGTTTAGAACAATATGTATGTATAATGTAAAATTAAAGGATAATTATTCTCAATCATATTTACTAGGTTTATGCTTTGTTTGCAGTTTTGAAAAAAACAATATATAAACCAAGATAATACGATCAAGTAAAAATCATTTAAGCAAAGCTGTTTACAAATATTTAATTTTAATTGGCGTTAAATTATTCTAAATAATAGAAAAACGTGTTTATTTTAATACAATGAAATCAGTTTTAGCCTCTTTCCACATTTCAATGACAAACCCAGTTTGTTTTATGAAGTGTTCCTAAAATTAATTTTTAAAACTTAAATTTTAATTGGCTGGGTGGATATGAATAAAACATAAGCCATGTAAGTGAATTGCTTTTTACAGTAGTACACATCTGATTAAAATATGTATAATAGTTTTATTAGTAATTGTATATAGAGAAATCGCCTTAGAAACCGGCCCACGCTCATCTCTCATGGTGATCCAACCACTTAATAAGTTTCTATCATTAAATACAAACACATCTTTTGGTAATAACAACAATCACTCTTCATTATATAAATTATAATGCTAATTGTTCAGATAGATTTAAAAAGCAAGTTAATTGTGAACACCCATTTGTTATTTGTAAAAATAAAAATAGATCTTATTTATCATGAAAAACATTTTCAGATTACAAATTTGAATTCAATTTTCAAGGTCAATTTATAAACAATGAAAATGCTCATTTTATGGTTGTAATATCTTAGCAAAACTATCAATAAATTTATTTATTTTAGATATAGGGATAAAATTACACATTATTATTGATAATGTAAAAAAGTGCCCCGATACCAAATTTGAAACAAATCGCTTAAGATATTATTAAAATATTGAAATTTAAAAAAAGTAACCAGTAAATAACCCAAAACCAAATTCCTCCTCCCACCCTTCCTCTCAAAAAACAAGTATACAGCTTAATTTGAATTGTTCCTGTCAAACACTCCCAAGATATACATTTTAAACACATTGCACACCGGCATGAAATTACAAGGTAAACAGTCAGATACTGGCCAAATTTATGATAATTTGAATTTTTGCAGCGATAATATTTTTTACATTTTATACTGTTTTGTATTTTTATTATAGAGTCATTTAAAATTTTTCAAATTTGGTATGGGATTTATTTTGTTTTATAAAATAAATAAATGGTACGGCACACCGCACAGACTTTCTCTCTCATTCTATAAACTCGTAAGATTTCTGAACGGAATAATGTACATTGTATCATCACCACTCCACATAAGAACACGCATAAAATAATATACAATGATATAGAATCAATGAGAAAAGAGGCGCATCTTTGTCCACCTAAGAACATTTCAAACAGTTTAATGTCTTCCACAAGGTAAAACAATCATATTAAAATTATCGATTCAGGTTAAAAATATTTAACATTTAAAGCGTGTTCAGATCAGTATCGATTGAATTTAATTATTGCATTTATACATTTTACTAAATAATAAAAATGTAATTTGAATACAATGAAATGAGATTAGACTCATTCCTACATTTCAAGACATATCCCAGATTGATTTAGAAGGAAAAATTAAATTTTTTAAAACTTATTAATTTAATTACTTGGCTGGGTATGCGTGATTAATAATATACAATAAAGCCACTGTGTAATTGTTATTTGCATTAGTAAACATCTGTTATAAAATATATGTATAATAAGTTTTTATTTAATAGTAAATTTGTAATATAAGGTATATTCGCCATTTGAGAATACGGACATACGCTTCATCTCTATGTGACCACACTTAATAATAGTTTCTATAGTAAAATACAAATACCATTTTTGTAATAACAACAACCCTCTTAATACGAATTTTAATGCAAAATGTTAAAGATTTAGAAAAGCAAATTTTTTTTTTAGAAACACCCATTAATTTTAATTTTATAAACACAGAAAATAAAGATATTTTATTGGATCATGAAAAACCCATATTTCGGGTTTTTTTACAAATGCAATATTCAATTTAATGCCCAATTAAAACAAATCAAAATGCTATATATTGGTTTATATTTATAAAAATATCAATAAATATATCTTATTTAATATATAAAATTACACATTATTAATGTAGATAATTATATAAAAGTTTCGAACCAAATTTAAAAAAATTTTCGCTTAAGACGACTTATAAAAACGAATTTTAAAATAGAGTAACCAGTTAATATTTTTATCCCATAAATGAAATTCTAATCAAAATCCGTTAACGATTTTAGAAAATCGCTTATTTGATTTGTTCCCTGTAAACTACCCTTAAAGGTATACCAATTTAAACAGCACCTCGGCCATGAAAATATTACAAGTTACAGCTCAATCGGTCAAATATTTATGACTAATGTTGAGTTATGCAGCGACAAATATTTTTTACATGAATTAAAACTTTTTCGTATTTAGATGTCATGAAAAGTCAAAATTCATTCAAATTGGTTGATTTTTATAATTTTTTCCTTAATAAGAAATAAAATAAATGGTACGGCACACCGCACAGACTTTCTCTCTCTTTCTATAAACTCGTAAGATTTCTGAACGGAATAATGTACATTGTATCATCACCACTCCACATAAGAACACGCATAAAATAATATACAATGATATAGAATCAATGAGAAAAGAGGCGCATCTTTGTCCACCTAAGAACATTTCAAACAGTTTAATGTCTTCCACAAGGGTAAACACTCTATTAAAATTTCGATTTCTGGTTAAAATTTTAACATTTTAAAAGGTGTTGCAGATCTTCAAGTCATCGCATTGATATTTAATTATTCATTTATACATTTTGACTAATAAAAAATGTAAATATTGACTATTGAGTCTAAAATGGAGATAGATCATTGCTATGCAAACATTTCTCCTAAGAGATTTAAGGAAAAATAACATACTTTTTTTAGATACTTATTTATATTTAATTACTCTATGGCATTGAGTATTATTGCGTTAAGACTTAAGTAGTATATGTTTACAACTAAAGCTCACAAAATTGTATTAATATATTTGCAAATATCTCAGAAACTGCTGTTTTTATAAAAATATATGTCAAATAAAAGTTTTTTATTTCTAATAGTCCTAACATTTTGCAATGATAAGTTGTTTAGTTTCTCCAATAGTTGTGGAGATACGGAAATTAACGCTTCTGTAATGTACCCTAAAAATCATTTTCATAGGAAAATGAAAATAGCCAGTTTATTTATAATCTTAATCAACGCCTAGATACGAATTTTAATCAAAATCGTTTAAGCAGATTTTGAGAAAACCAAATTTTTCTCTTTTCGTCCTTCAGTAAACTACCCTTAATTTTAAGTTTTTATAGACACACAGAGAGACGGCATTGCAAAGACTATTTTTTAGGGTTCGGGGGTCATGAGACGTCGACATCCATCAACATTTCAGGTTAGTTTTTTTTTTACGGTCGCAATACTTAAACTTTAATGTCCAAAAAGTTTAAAAAAATTCATATAATTGCGTATATATTGAAAGTTATTGATTTTATAAAAATATGTTTTGAATAAAATATCTGTATTATAATATATATATACATATTTGTATGCTAAGTAATTCATATCTCAAATAGTTTCGGAGCTATTATAAAAAATGTTAATTTACGCATCAGACCGGAGCCCTTAAAACGATTTTGCCGAAATATTGAGAGTAGCCATTTTGTTTGGAATATTTATTTATGTTCATAAATGAAATTTAATCAAAATCGTTTGAGCCGATTTTGAGAAAATCGACTTTTTCTCTTTTTGCCCTTCAGTAAACTACCCTTAATTTTTAAGGGTAGATATCCAATTCCAAAAACCCCTCGGGGCAACCCTATGAAAACCCTAGATTACAAGTTTCAGCTCAATCGGTAAAATAGTTAGGCTCTAGTTGGAGGTACAAACAGACAGACAGACAGACAGACAGACAGACGGAAATTCAAAAACCACTTTTTCGGATTCAGGATGTCATGAAAAGTCAAAATTCATCAAAATCTCGAGTTCGATTTTTTTGACGATCACAATACTTTCTCTACCTGTAAGATAGAGAGAAAGTAAAATAAATGGTACGGCACACCGCACAGACTTTCTCTCTCTTTCTATAAACTCGTAAGATTTCTGAACGGAATAATGTACATTGTATCATCACCACTCCACATAAGAACACGCATAAAATAATATACAATGATATAGAATCAATGAGAAAAGAGGCGCATCTTTGTCCACCTAAGAACATTTCAAACAGTTTAATGTCTTCCACAAGGGTCAACACTTCGTATTAAAATTTCGATTTCTGGTTAAAATTTTAACATTTTAAAAGTGGTTGCAGATCTTCAAGTCATCGCATTGATATTTAATTATTCATTTATACATTTTGACTAATAAAAAATGTAAATATTGACTATTGAGTCTAAAATGGAGATAGATCATTGCTATGCAAACATTTCTCCTAAGAGATTTAAGGAAAAATAACATACTTTTTTAGATACTTACTTATATTTAATTACTCTATGGCATTAGAGTATTATTGCGTTAAGTCTTAAGTAGTATATGTTTACAACTAAAGCTCACAAAATTGTATTAATATATTTGCAAATATCTCAGAAACTGCTGTTTTTATAAAAATATATGTCAAATAAAAGTTTTTTATTTCTAATAGTCCTTTAAATTTTGCAATGATAAGTTGTTTAGTTTCTCCAATAGTTGTGGAGATACGGAAATTAACGCTTCTGTAATGTACCCTAAAAATCATTTTCATAGGAAAATGAAAATAGCCAGTTTATTTATAATCTTAATCAACGCCTAGATACGAATTTTAATCAAAATCGTTTAAGCAGATTTTGAGAAAACCAAATTTTTCTCTTTTCGTCCTTCAGTAAACTACCCTTAATTTTAAGTTTTTATAGACACACAGAGAGACGGCATTGCAAAGACTATTTTTTAGGGTTCGGGGGGTCATGAGACGTCGACATCCATCAACATTTCAGGTTAGTTTTTTTTTTTACGGTCGCAATACTTAAACTTTAATGTCCAAAAATTTAAAAAAATTCATATAATTGCGTATATATTGAAAGTTATTGATTTTATAAAAATATGTTTTGGATAAAATATCTGTATTATAAATATATATACATATTTGTATTGCTAAGTAATTTCATATCTCAAATAGTTTCGGAGCTATTTAAAAAAATGTTAATTTACGCATCAGACTGGAGCCCTCAAAGCCATTTTGCCGAAATATTGAGGGTAGCCATTTTGTTTGGAATATTTATTAATGTTTATAAATGAAATTTAATCAAAATCGTTGGAGCCGATTTTGAGAAAATCGACTTTTTCTCTTTTTGCCCTTCAGTAAACTACCCTTAATTTTAAGTTTTAATAGACACACAGACAGACGGCATTGCAAAGACTATTTTTTAGGGTTCGGGGGGTCATGAGACGTCGACATCCATCAACATTTCAGGTTAGTTTTTCTTACGGTCGCAATACTTAAGCTTTATTGCCCAAAAAGTTAAAAATATATATATAATTGCGTATATATTGAAAGTTATTGATTTTATAAAAATATGTTTCGAATAAAATATTTGTATTATAAATATATATACATATTTGTAATGCTAAGTAATTTCATATCTCAAATAGTTTCGGAGCTATTATAAAAAATGTAAATTTACGCATCAGACCGGAGCCCTTAAAACGATTTTGCCGAAATATTGAGAGTAGCCATTTTGTTTGGAATATTTATTTATGTTCATAAATGAAATTTTATCAAAATCGTTAGAGCCGATTTTGAGAAAATCGCCTTTTTCTCTTTTTGCCCTTCATTAAACTACCCTTAATTTTAGGGGTAGATATCCAATTCCAAAAACCCCTCGGGGCAACCCTATGAAAACCCTAGATAATAAGTTTCAGCTCAATCGGTAAAATAGTTTAGGCTCTAGTTGGAGGTACAGACAGACAGACAGACAGACAGACAGACGGAAATTCAAAAACCACTTTTTCGGATTCAGGAAGTCATGAAACGTCAAAATTCATCAAAATCTCGAGTTCGATTTTTTTTACGATCACAATACTTTCTCTACCTGTAAGATAGAGAGAAAGTAAAAATATACTGTTTGTAGTAGTTTTTATACATAACACTTTTTTTTATTTATTAGAGAAAAAAACTTTGTATGCATTTTATTACAAAAGCTAGAAATGATAATTTTCAAGCTCTGAACCGGAATTATCTAGTAATATCAATTTTATGTTGGAGTCGTCAAGCAAAGTTGCTTTTGAGAAAGCAATTATGATAGTTACCACAGATGGTAAGAGAACGTTGATGAACTGCTTAGAAAAATAATATTGTTTGGTTATACTATGGAAGTGCTGCCACCTAGTATTTTTTTATGAACTAAGACAGTCTTAGGAAACATTTACAAAAAACTATACCAGAGCGTATTTCGGGCCATTGATTATGTGTCGGGTGCGGTGTTCACTGTGTTAAGCAAAAATGGTTATGAACATTTTTTAAGTAGTCAAATTTAAAAAAAACTTCAGCAAACGATCCTATATCTCATTTTTACACGAGACTAAGTAAACAGTGTTATTTGTAATGTCAAACACTCACAAAATACCCATTTTGAATCAAATCATTTGTGACCTTTTTATAATATTTTAAGTTATTAAAAATCAATCAACAGTAAACAACCAATAAATGAGTTCTTACCCCAAAAACAAATATAGTGTCAATTGTCACCTAAATGACTCACAAGGTACCCATTAAGTACCAAATCGTAGTATATATTTTTAAAATATTTCAACATTACGAAAAATTATTCATGATCAAACAGCCAATAAATTAATTTTCACCTCAAAAACAAATATAAAACGTTAATTGGCATGTAAATCTTTCCCATAGTACAGATTTGGAACCAAATATTTAAGGCAATTTATAAAATATTCCATTTTTTTAAATAAGTGGTCATTAAACTTCCTTGGATAAATTTTATCCAAAATCAAGTGAATAGTGTTATTTGTTATATCAAACATTCCCAAGATACATATTTAAAAACAAATAGTTAAGGATATTTGTAAAATATTTCAAATTTTGAAGAATCACTTCATTAAACTCCCCATATGTGAGTTTTCCCACAAAACAAATATAAGTTGCCCTGTTAATAATTTTATCATGTCTAATACTCCAAATCGTAAGAGCGTTTTTTAAAATACTTTAAGATTAAAAAAAAATCATTCATCAGTAAACTACGCTTCAACAAATTTTTATCTAATAATCCAACTATTCTGTGCTATTAAACAATCTTTAGAGCCATTTTTGACGAATTTGGACTTCAAAATAACTACTCATCAGAAAACTAGCCTTAATGTAAGAGCTAGAGTAAAAAAAATAGTTTTTTTGTATAGTCCTATAAAATCTAATTTCAATTGTGAACAAAATCCATCAAATTGTTTTGTATCTGTGCTCAGGGAGGGACAGATATAGAGATATGGGGACAGACAGAAATGTATATTCCAATTTTGGGATCGTGTTCAAATAAAACGTTAATTTTTTCATAATCTCGAGATTGATTTTTTTCCACGATCACCATACTTTCTCTTAATGTGAGAAAGTAAAAATTCAATTATATATATTTAGATAATTGTTAGTAAAAAACTGTAACAGTAAATACAAATATAATTTAACTGAGGCACCAACATTCTCACCCCTCCCTTCATTGTTGTATTATCCCAGCATTTGTTTTATTTCATAATATTATGTAAAGACAACCAAAATAATAAGAAGAAAAGAATAGTTCTATGGAATGGGAACCTTGCAATAGTGTTGCCCTGGATGAAAACATCTTAACCAAATGCAATCAAATTGACAGCATTATCTTGAATATTATGTTCCTGTTAGTTGGCAAAAATACCCCTTCAACAAATTTTTATTTTAATAATCCAACAAATTTTGTGTTTTAAAACAATTTTAGAGCCTTTTTTGGGACGAATTTGGACTTCAAAAAAACTACTCATCAAAAAACTAGCCTTAATGTAAGAGCTAGAGTAAAAAAAATAGTTTTTTTGTTTTAGTCCTAAAAAAAATTAATTTTAATTGTGAACAAAATCCATAAAATTTTGTTTTGTATCGTGCTCGGGGATGGACAGATTTTAGAGTTAGGGGGGCAGACAGAAATGAATATTCCAATTTTGGGATGGGTGTTCAAAAAAAAACTTTAAATTTTTTTTTAAATAATTCGAGGGGGGGAAATTTTTTTTTTTCCCCGATCACCAAAACTTTCTTTTTAAGTGAGAAAGAAAAAAATTTTTCAATTATATATATTTAGATAATTTTTTAGAAAAAAAACTGTACCACATAAGAACACGCATAAAATAATATACAATGATATAGAATCAATGAGAAAAGAGGCGCATCTTTGTCCACCTAAGAACATTTCAAACAGTTTAATGTCTTCCACAAGGGTCAACACTTCGTATTAAAATTTCGATTTCTGGTTAAAATTTTAACATTTTAAAAGGTGTTGCAGATCTTCAAGTCATCGCATTGATATTTAATTATTCATTTATACATTTTGACTAATAAAAAATGTAAATATTGACTATTGAGTCTAAAATGGAGATAGATCATTGCTATGCAAACATTTCTCCTAAGAGATTTAAGGAAAAATAACATACTTTTTTAGATACTTACTTATATTTAATTACTCTATGGCATTAGAGTATTATTGCGTTAAGTCTTAAGTAGTATATGTTTACAACTAAAGCTCACAAAATTGTATTAATATATTTGCAAATATCTCAGAAACTGCTGTTTTTATAAAAATATATGTCAAATAAAAGTTTTTTATTTCTAATAGTCCTTTAAATTTTGCAATGATAAGTTGTTTAGTTTCTCCAATAGTTGTGGAGATACGGAAATTAACGCTTCTGTAATGTACCCTAAAAATCATTTTCATAGGAAAATGAAAATAGCCAGTTTATTTATAATCTTAATCAACGCCTAGATACGAATTTTAATCAAAATCGTTTAAGCAGATTTTGAGAAAACCAAATTTTTCTCTTTTCGTCCTTCAGTAAACTACCCTTAATTTTAAGTTTTTATAGACACACAGAGAGACGGCATTGCAAAGACTATTTTTTAGGGTTCGGGGGGTCATGAGACGTCGACATCCATCAACATTTCAGGTTAGTTTTTTTTTTACGGTCGCAATACTTAAACTTTAATGTCCAAAAATTTAAAAAAATTCATATAATTGCGTATATATTGAAAGTTATTGATTTTATAAAAATATGTTTTGGATAAAATATCTGTATTATAAATATATATACATATTTGTATTGCTAAGTAATTTCATATCTCAAATAGTTTCGGAGCTATTTAAAAAAATGTTAATTTACGCATCAGACTGGAGCCCTCAAAGCCATTTTGCCGAAATATTGAGGGTAGCCATTTTGTTTGGAATATTTATTAATGTTTATAAATGAAATTTAATCAAAATCGTTGGAGCCGATTTTGAGAAAATCGACTTTTTCTCTTTTTGCCCTTCAGTAAACTACCCTTAATTTTAAGTTTTAATAGACACACAGACAGACGGCATTGCAAAGACTATTTTTTAGGGTTCGGGGGGTCATGAGACGTCGACATCCATCAACATTTCAGGTTAGTTTTTCTTACGGTCGCAATACTTAAGCTTTATTGCCCAAAAAGTTAAAAATATATATATAATTGCGTATATATTGAAAGTTATTGATTTTATAAAAATATGTTTCGAATAAAATATTTGTATTATAAATATATATACATATTTGTAATGCTAAGTAATTTCATATCTCAAATAGTTTCGGAGCTATTATAAAAAATGTAAATTTACGCATCAGACCGGAGCCCTTAAAACGATTTTGCCGAAATATTGAGAGTAGCCATTTTGTTTGGAATATTTATTTATGTTCATAAATGAAATTTTATCAAAATCGTTAGAGCCGATTTTGAGAAAATCGCCTTTTTCTCTTTTTGCCCTTCATTAAACTACCCTTAATTTTAGGGGTAGATATCCAATTCCAAAAACCCCTCGGGGCAACCCTATGAAAACCCTAGATAATAAGTTTCAGCTCAATCGGTAAAATAGTTTAGGCTCTAGTTGGAGGTACAGACAGACAGACAGACAGACAGACAGACGGAAATTCAAAAACCACTTTTTCGGATTCAGGAAGTCATGAAACGTCAAAATTCATCAAAATCTCGAGTTCGATTTTTTTTACGATCACAATACTTTCTCTACCTGTAAGATAGAGAGAAAGTAAAAATATACTGTTTGTAGTAGTTTTTATACATAACACTTTTTTTTATTTATTAGAGAAAAAAACTTTGTATGCATTTTATTACAAAAGCTAGAAATGATAATTTTCAAGCTCTGAACCGGAATTATCTAGTAATATCAATTTTATGTTGGAGTCGTCAAGCAAAGTTGCTTTTGAGAAAGCAATTATGATAGTTACCACAGATGGTAAGAGAACGTTGATGAACTGCTTAGAAAAATAATATTGTTTGGTTATACTATGGGAAGTGCTGCCACCTAGTATTTTTTTATGAACTAAGACAGTCTTAGGAAACATTTACAAAAAACTATACCAGAGCGTATTTCGGGCCATTGATTATGTGTCGGGTGCGGTGTTCACTGTGTTAAGCAAAAATGGTTATGAACATTTTTTAAGTAGTCAAATTTAAAAAAAACTTCAGCAAACGATCCTATATCTCATTTTTACACGAGACTAAGTAAACAGTGTTATTTGTAATGTCAAACACTCACAAAATACCCATTTTGAATCAAATCATTTGTGACCTTTTTATAATATTTTAAGTTATTAAAAATCAATCAACAGTAAACAACCAATAAATGAGTTCTTACCCCAAAAACAAATATAGTGTCAATTGTCACCTAAATGACTCACAAGGTACCCATTAAGTACCAAATCGTAGTATATATTTTTAAAATATTTCAACATTACGAAAAATTATTCATGATCAAACAGCCAATAAATTAATTTTCACCTCAAAAACAAATATAAAACGTTAATTGGCATGTAAATCTTTCCCATAGTACAGATTTGGAACCAAATATTTAAGGCAATTTATAAAATATTCCATTTTTTTAAATAAGTGGTCATTAAACTTCCTTGGATAAATTTTATCCAAAATCAAGTGAATAGTGTTATTTGTTATATCAAACATTCCCAAGATACATATTTAAAAACAAATAGTTAAGGATATTTGTAAAATATTTCAAATTTTTGAAGAATCACTTCATTAAACTCCCCATATGTGAGTTTTCCCACAAAACAAATATAAGTTGCCCTGTTAATAATTTTATCATGTCTAATACTCCAAATCGTAAGAGCTGTTTTTAAAATACTTTAAGATTAAAAAAAAATCATTCATCAGTAAACTACGCTTCAACAAATTTTTATCTAATAATCCAACTATTCTGTGCTATTAAACAATCTTTAGAGCCATTTTTGACGAATTTGGACTTCAAAATAACTACTCATCAGAAAACTAGCCTTAATGTAAGAGCTAGAGTAAAAAAAATAGTTTTTTTGTATAGTCCTATAAAATCTAATTTTCAATTGTGAACAAAATCCATCAAATTGTTTTGTATCTGTGCTCAGGGAGGGACAGATATAGAGATATGGGGACAGACAGAAATGTATATTCCAATTTTGGGATCGTGTTCAAATAAAACGTTAATTTTTTCATAATCTCGAGATTGATTTTTTTCCACGATCACCATACTTTCTCTTAATGTGAGAAAGTAAAAATTCAATTATATATATTTAGATAATTGTTAGTAAAAAACTGTAACAGTAAATACAAATATAATTTAACTGAGGCACCAACATTCTCACCCCTCCCTTCATTGTTGTATTATCCCAGCATTTGTTTTATTTCATAATATTATGTAAAGACAACCAAAATAATAAGAAGAAAAGAATAGTTCTATGGAATGGGAACCTTGCAATAGTGTTGCCCTGGATGAAAACATCTTAACCAAATGCAATCAAATTGACAGCATTATCTTGAATATTATGTTCCTGTTAGTTGGCCATCATAGGGGCTGTTAAGATAGCTTCATAATTAACCAAGGTAAGCTTACTTTTACCTAAACGACTCACTTCACCGCGTTATAGCCTCAAACAACCTCTAAATTAACACTTTCTCATCACCATCCCAAAAGTATAAATATGTGCAAATTGCACAATACGAGTTGAACGAAAGAACATCAGCTATCATCTACTTGATATCAAATCTTATAGTACGTGGTTAATTTTAATTATTTATATGTACACCAACAGCTAAAAAATTTAAGCTAATTCCTCTGTTCATGGTGTTTTTGAAAGGTTTTAAACTGTTTATCTTTACATAGTAGACAAAAAATTATGTTTGTGATTGATCTATAAAAATTAAAATCATAGCTGTAATATAATATGTATTACATAAGTATTTATGGTTTTAAGTGGGGATGGGGGTTGGCTTGATTGCTATAACAAAAATATACCTACTAATAGATTGTGTTTGTTTTTATTATATTTATAGATTACTCTTTAGTGCTATCGTGATGAGATTCAGTCAATAATTCTTACTATCTTCAGGACTAAACCCACATACAAACATTAGATATTGGATAGCAAACCTATTGCACACGTGACCAAAGTTAAATGTGAGAACATTTTATTGGAACATTGTTAAAAACGTTCTGCTAATTTAATTGAATAGATAGATACCATAATCTTGCAGTTAAAGTTAAAGTGAGCCTAAGCTAAGTTAGGATTTTAATGAAAAATTATAAAATAAAATAATAGATATATATAAATATTTTAATCTACCGTCTACAATCTCTATGCGTGGATGAATGTTGGTTAGCGCAAAATTGATGCCTGGTTCTGAATTCGATCAATTTATGTGTTCACCTTTTAGTATTCACGAATGTTAAAGTCAAATCTACATTCACCTTCATGTGACTTAACGTAGTACCAGAGATACACATAACCCTGTGTATAAATTATAGTAGTATCCAAACTACTTTACCGTTGAACAAACCAGGATATGAAACATATTTCTCAGAAATATTTGTAAAATATCAAACTTATTTTTATTAATAAATTATTTATGTATAGGACCAAACCATTGTATTATACGCCTTTTCATATAATAACAATATTAGAGGGAATGGGTGCAAGAAGGGCATTTCAGAGGAAGTGCCCTTTTTGAGTAAAACAATTTATTGTATTCTTCTATGTGTTAATAATATAACCACCAAGTTTTAGATACATACCTTAAAAACAGAGGTTAGGAGAAAATAAAATGTAAAGGCTTAAATGTGCCCTTTCTGCATAGAACAGTTATCTCAGTTATCTGTGAGCTTTCTTCTATGTTTGAGTTTGTTTGGTTAGAGTTTCAGTCTTTAATTAGATTTCCAGTGATTTTGAAGAGTCATGAATTATATTTCGGATTCATCAGTTTATGAGGACATTAAAGTATAGATGAAGAAAAAAAAAACAGGTTCGAAGAGGTGTAGGGATAAAAGTAGATGGAAAGAAATGTAGTTAAAGTCATCAGAGCATCAGGTAAACAATATGTTTCTACTACCGGCACCATTATCATAAAGAAGAAGTTTCAACGAGTCCAAAAGTGCTGTTACAAACAGTGTTGCAAAAATCTATCAGTTGATACACAAAAGTATATTTTTCAAAACTTTCTATCCATGACTGATAAGTGTGTACAGGACACGTACCTCACAACATTATTGATTCCTCATGAGCCAAAAAAACGCACTGAAACACCTAAGAGCACTCCTAGGATCTTTAATTGGAAATATGAAGTGAGGAATTTAGAAGTTAAACACACAGTTTGTAAGAAGTTTTTGACAGAACTTTTCCAATTTGGTCCTAAGAGATTTCGAACCACTCAGCATAAGCTGTGTACTGGGGAATCCCCTGTACTTGCTGACATGAGGGTGAAGCATTCTAACCTGCCGAAAAAGATTGGCATTCAAGTTTGGGATTTGGTCAAAGAACATTGGGCAACACTTTCACACAAAACGTCACAATACTGCCACATCAACGTCAAGAAAATATTTTGATAATCCTTGTCAAAATGTTCGGGAACTATTCAATATATTCTCCGAGTATTTTCGTGAAAAGACTGGGCAAAGTGTTCAAATGAAGTACACTACCTATCATCGCTACTTTAGAGAAAGCTCTGAGTTTTCATTTCGGCAGCCTCGCATTGATACATGTGACTTTTGTGCTAAATGTGAAATTTTACTGAAAGAAAAACCTTAAGACCCATGAAAAATTTAATACCAGCTTCACCAAAAGAAAGTAGAGGTGTACAAACAACTCAAAGACAGAATAATAAATCTGGTTCGTGGTGATGAAATTGTTTTAGCTATCGAGTTATACTACGGGCAGAATTTGCCGCTACCTAAACTTACAGTAACTTCTCAATTTTATAAGAGACTTTTATGGATGTACGTCTTTAACATTCATTGCCACAACGATGACAGTAGTTTAATTTACTGGTTTATTGAAAACCAGGCAAAAAAGGATCCAAATTCTGTATGATCTTTCCTCTATTACTTTGTTTCAAGGAAATTGGACAGAGAAAAAGTGAAGAAAATTTATTTGTTTTCAGACTCTGCTGGAGGCCAGAACAAGAATAAAATAGTGTTCCGGTTTTGTAGTTGGTTTTCAAAATCTTTAGATGTTCAGATTGAGCATATTTTCCCAGTAAGAGGCCATTCTTATTGTGTTTGCGACCGTAACTTTGGACTTCACGGGACTCTTAAAAAAACGGAAAGAAAAAATGTGTACTCTTGAGACATACCTAAATATTTTTTCTAGCTGTAGAAAAAATCCAAGTCCATTTGAAGTTCAAGAAGGCTCACCTCTCATCAAAAACTGGGGCAAGGGTCTTAACACACTGTTCCTAGCTCAGCCAACAGGCAAAAATATTATCTTTCAAACCCAAAAGTATGTTCAGCTCCAGTATTCTCATTTAGGTATAATGGCTGCATCCAAATCATACACACCTATCTTTCAGCCCTTCAGGTATTGGAACGCTAATAATCTGGAACTAGTTTATTTCCAAGAACTTCAAACACCATACATAAAAAAGGGAAAGCTTGATAACCTGAGAGGTCTTTTGAAGTTCCTGTCGCGTGAAGAAAGGGATTGGTATGAAACAAATTTTTTACAACAAGCGGTCCTGAAATAGAAAAGAACTCGTAGAATTTTATTCAGAGAGTGACTATCAAAATGAACCTTCGTAATAATCAAAAACATTTTGTGTTTTCGTAATATACACATTATTTTGTAATGCGTCTATTGGCTCAAGGCCTAGTAGGCCCTAATTTTCTTATTTTTTACTAAGCCACACATATTTTTTGAAGTTCAGTTTTAGTTTTATCACATTATTAAAAGAAAAAAAATTTACCATTCTGTTTGATTTTATCTCACATTAATCGAATATTCTAGTTAAAAGTGTTCTCTGCAAGAAGGGCACATGCTTGGTGTTTTATTATACTAATTATCAGTATTTATTTTAAATTAAAATTAAAATATATTTTTAAAGATAGTGATTCAAGAGTCTATTTTAAATATGGCATAAGCTTCGTTATTATTCAAGTTGATAATATAAATTGTTTAAGGCTTAGATTTTCAACATCGATTTACTCAAAACTTAATTTCTGAAGAAGTGCCCTTATTGCACCCAGCCCCTCTTATTAAAATTTTATGCTTAAATGACTCAACAAATTACTACACTAACCGGATATGACGTGTGCCGTTCCTATGACATTATTTTTCATACATTAAAATAAAGACTATTGAAAGTGTTCACAATCAATACATTTTCTAAAATCATAAGTGTAACCGGACTATCCCAGGAAAGTGGGGCTATGGCAACTGACCCTATAGAATTCAGTGAAGGTACAGACCTTCAAAAATTCTACAGGAACTGCAATTTGTTCGTTACTGGAGGAACTGGTTTCATAGGGAAGGTCCTTATTGAGAAATTGTTAAGGAGCTGTCCTGCTATTAGTAAGCTATATGTGGTTATAAGACCAAAAAGGTCAAAATCGCCTGAAGAGAGAAAAGAGGAACTTATAAAATGTTCGGTGAGTGGTAATATATATCTAGTAGAGTAACGAGAAAGTAATATTATTTGACCTTCTCTGTTTGGAACCCGAAATCTAGTCTTGTTTGCTGATTACGCAAGTCTAGGGTTCAAGCCCTCGAGGGCTATTCTGAGAGTTTTTTCTAACAGCGTTTCTAAATATCCCTCCAAACCGATTCGGATGAATTTACTCTAAATACTATCTTCCTCATTCCACCTTTAGAGTGTAATTATTCAGATAACTCAGATGGGTAGTAAGACGTAGGCCTATATGGTAGGGTGGGGTTATTTGGCCCGTTTCAAATCTAGTTTTAGTTTTCAACTATAATATTGTTGTGAAAAATGTTTAAAAGTTATTAATATTTTTATTCGTGTCTTTTGAACAATACTTAGTAATAATTTTACTGAAAAAATCTCAAGATAAAATAATTTTTAAAATTCATTATAAAATATAAATAACATTTTAGTAAAAACGGGTGGCTATTTGGATCAGGGTTAGAGTTATTTGTATCACACATTTATTTTGATATTTTCCCAGCAGTATTGACATTTAAAAATATTTCTATTTAATGTGTACACTACTAGATACAAACAAAATGTTTAAATGCATTTTCCTCAATTAAAATGTTTTTTTTTTTCAAAATCCCTGACACACACTTCATGAAACTACAATTTGCAGGTTTGATACCAAATCCAATCTCATTTCCAATTGACTTTTGGTCAAGAAAAGCTAATTTACAAAAGTCACATGGTACATTTTCTTCTCTTCTTCTTCTTCATATTCTGATTTAAGACCGACGTCATAATCTTCATCTGAATGGGTGGGTGTGGCCAATTCAGCTAAAATACGTCTTTTAAGCTATTTAGGGACTCTGTATTTCAAGGTCCTACAAATATTAGTATAGGGCTGTCCAAACTACAACTTACTAATAGAACAAATCCAAATTATTCTAAACTAGAAAAAAATACATTCGCAAATAAACTAGAGCTATTCATCAAGATTTGAGTGCCAGTGAGAAATAGTGTGTAATATTAATTAGTTGAGTTTGATTTGAAATAATTTTAATTCAAAGGCTATTATTTTAAAATTCAACAACGCTAATAGGTGTCAAAAAGCGATAAAAAATTAATTTTATATTCTAAAAATAAATAAAAACGCAAACAAAATAATGATTCAAATAGCCCCGTAAGTTAATTTTTTCAACATAAAATAACTCTATTATTTCCCGATATAATACGTTAAGACTTCTTGTTGATGATTCCAGAAGATTAAACTATAAGTTAAAAAGATTACTTCAAAATCTACATTTAAAATAGTTTAAAACCTTATGACGCAAATACGATTATTTTCATCACTAGGAAAAGTATGTCAATTTCACAGATTGATTTCCTAAAACAATTTTTTCAGCTATTTAAACGTCTAGAAATTATAATTTTTTCATACAAATTTACAGCCATTTGATCATTCAATAAATTATAAGCACTAAACACCAAAAAATATGTGCAGAATTGCTGCGCAATATCTTGACTCCTTATTTTGATTCAAATAGCCCTTGATCCAAATAGCTCCACCCTACCATGTCACTTATTTATCGTGGGATAGGTACATGGAACTGCTCAAATCTTCAATGAATATAATATCATAATAGCCTTTAAAAAATCATGTTTATAATGTAGTGTATTTAGGATAGTTAACATTTTCTAATATTTCTCGATCAATAGTAATCTTGGAAAAAGTGATAAAACAGTTTAATCTACAGGTCTCTGTACAAGGTTATTTTAAATAATACCTACTTACTCTATGGCATTAGGAACTCGAAAGCTCATTGCCACACTTACAAAAATAATCCACCAATAACTTTATTGAGCCAGTTCCATCCAGTCCACATCATCACTCTCTATATCTTTCACGTCCATTCTAATGTTAAACTTTGATCTGATTCAAGATATTCCCTATGGTTTCTTCCCATTGGGTTTGCCAGTCAGTACCCTGAACAAGGTTATATTATCTTCCATTCGCGTTGCATGTCCTGTCCACCCTAATCTACTAGGCTTGATTATCCTAACAATCTCTTATGATGAGTACAGGGCAAGTAACTCAATTTTATAAAACCTCGGCTTATAGCTCTAATGGGTAGTAAGACATGGCCATATATATATATATATATATATATATGTTCTATATAGTATCTTACCTTACATGACAAAAAAAATTCAGTATGTTCGAAAGCAACGTGCTTAGCAAGATATTTGCTCCAAAAATGAATTTGTCCACTAGGAATTGTAGGAATATATATATATATATATATATATAGTCCTACAATGATTGTTTTGTATATTTTAGTTTTTAAATTCTTGGACAGCAGGTGAGATGTTAACATACTACTGACCGAGTATTAGCATGCATTACTCGACTGTACTCTTTTACTAATTTATATATATAATTTGATAGGTCTGTTTCCAGCAATAGAAATTACGAGTAAATGATTGAAAAGATGTTGACAAACAACCACTCATTTTAACGGCTAGGATTCCAGGATGTCGGGTAAAATAGTAGATTGACCACGAAAACCCGATTTTCACAGAGAATTTTTAAGTCTTTTATTTGTTTGGTCACCATTAAAACCGTTATTAGCTTCATGGCTGTAAATCTAAATAATATATCTCATTGGCTAAAATATAATAGCTCAATCTTTACTTGTTGGTCCGAACACATCACAATTTTCTCTTTGGATGAATATTTCTCTTTGGATGGTGGTCATAACACATCTACATTGAGATTCCTAGACTGGGAAAATCTTTATTTTTTATTGGAATGTTGCTATCAATAATTCACATTCAAATCAATAATATTGATTATAATTTGAAGATTAAAAGGCTAAGTTGTTATGTTCGTGAAAATATTTTCTATGTATTGTTTCGTGCATGATAAAATGATGTTTATATAATGTTTAGGTATGTATTATGAGTTCAGAAACAATATAATGAGCTTGAATAATGTTAAAAAATAGCTATTTTAACTATATAAGTGTGAGTTTTGATGTTAATTTTTTCAAATAGTAACACAATACAAATACATAAGTTAAGATACGTTTTCATTTTAGCGTTTAATTTTGAGATGAGGATATTTAAAAATAATGTTTTCTCTACCTCATATATCTTTTCACATTCTTACAAATAGTCAGTACAGCTATGTTCCCATGTTGATAGTTAAATTTGTGGTAATGATATTTCTAAGTACCGTAATGTTTTGTGTATCACGTCTAGATTTTCACATTCTCTCTCTCTCTCTCTCTAGCAGACTCTCTCACTCTCTCATACACTCTCTCCCCTCATAAACACACACGCTCTATAAAACTCTCTCTCTCATATCATCCTTTCTTATTAGCTCTCTAATAATTTATCACTCTCTCTCTCTCTCTCTCTCTCTTTCTCTAACACACTCTCTCTACCCTCACATAAACTCTTTATCACAAAAATTTTCTCACATTATTATCTTTAATATACTATTTTTCTAAATTCTGTCTAAAATTATGTCTCCTATAACCACTCTATTTCTCAAACATTCTATTATCCCTCAAATGCTCTCTTACCTCTCAAACCTCACTCACTCTCTCAAAAACGCTCTCTCTCTCGAACGTTATATCTCTTGAATGATTTCTATTTTACTCTCTCAAACGCACTCTTTCAAACTCACTCTCTCTCAAATTTCCTCTATCTCAAAATATCTCTTTCTCTCTCGAAATCTTTCCGTCAAAATCACTCTTTCAAACTCTCTCTTTCAAATTCTCTCTCTCTTTCTAACTCCCTGATTCAAACTCTTTCTCTATATCACCATCTCAAACTCTATATACCTCAAACTCACTATCTTTAAAAACCACTCTCCTTCTCAAACCCACTCTCACTCTCTCAAACTCGCTTTCTCAATTTCTCTCTCTAGCTCTTTTTCTCACACACTCCCGCTCAAACGTTCTCAAACTCTCTCTTAAACTAAATTATCTCTCTTTCACACAATATCTTTCCTAAAATTGTACAGTGTCTCTTTATCACCCACACACACACTTTCCTACATACTCTATCACGCAATCTCTCAAATAAATTCTCTTTCTCTCTCACACATAATCTCCTTTTCTCGCACATACACATTCTTTTTCTCTTCTCCCAGTATTTCTCTTTATAACACATTCACATACTCTCACTATTAATCGCTCACTCTCTCGATCTTTCCCATTGGCTCATTCTCAGTCTCTTACACTTACTTTATCACAACTCACACTCACTTTCACACTCTCATTTTCACATTCACCCTCACACTTACACAATGACACACTCAAAAACTTACACTCTCATTTTCACTATCACATTTTATCATTCTCTCTATCATATATCTTATATATAATTTGATAAGCCGGTTTCCAGTAATAATAGAAATTACGAGGAAATGACTGAAAAGGTTTTGACAAAAGCGCACTCATTTTAAAGATTAGGGAATCAGGATGCTGGTAAGAATAGTGGCCTAAAACTAAAATCCAATTTTATTAGCGAATTTTCTATCTTTTCCTTCTGTGTGGGAAGTCGTTCATATGTACAATCGTTCTTTGCTCACATCACAGTAGAAACCATGATTTGTGTATAGCTGTATACTGGTAAATAATATATCTGTCTTTGCTTAAAAATAATATCAGCTAAATTGTTACTTGAGTGGTTTGGTGTAACGAATAGATATATATCTGGGAAAGGGGTAATTTTTAAGTTCTCATCGGAACAGGAAGGTGAAAATATACGTTTTATTCAAATTATACAGCGAAAACTATATATAAGAAAAGTTTATAGACTTGCAGACATCGCTGCAACGGTCCAGTAGTATAATAAAATTTGATAAGCCCATTTCCGGTTATAGAAATTACGAGGAAATGGCCTTACAGATTTTGACAAACAACCTCTCATTTTAAAGGTTAGTGGACCAGGGTGTCAGGATGGCGAAGAAAAATACTAGTTTAAAATGAAATTATGATTTTCCAAGAGATTTATCATATTTTCATCCTTTTTTTACATCACCATGGAAACCCTGATTTGTGCATGAATGTATAGTATGTAAATAAAATAGTTCTCTCTGGCTACAAATAATACCAACTCAACTCTAACTTTAGTGTTATGCTACAGTAAATAGAAGTTTTGCGACAATTATATATATATTTATCTAAAAAAAAGAAATGTTATGTTAAAATTATATCATAATGTTTTCAAAGAGGTACATTGATGGGCATGATGGATATACCAATCACCATATATGGCATCCCTATGTTGGAGTGTGCCCGTCAACGATCCGTTCTTGAGCGTTGTATATATACAATCGTTGGATTCTGACATGAATGTAGATCCTTTCATCTCTGTAGTCTCATAAACACCATTAATAATATAATAATCATGTAAGTAAATTGATAATGGTAGTGATCAGGTGACATTTAGTATTAACTAGAACAAAGAAATGAATTAAGAAATAAGAATCCTTCAGTGAGTTATGCATTTATCTGTCCATCTCTAAAGTTGACAATGTGTATAATTTATACAAGTAGTGTCAATGATGTTAATAACAATCCATGTGGCACACCATTAATAACCTTCTTTAAATCGTGCGCTTATGATCCCTTTGCAAAGAAGCTCACTCACAATGAGTTAGATTCATATAATGCTTGGAAAATTAATACCCAGTGGCGAAACAAGGCGTTTCTATTGAGAAACACCTTGTAGTAATACAAAGTGATTTCCTCAGCCGGGTGCATACCTTACACCCAAAGAAAGCCTACGTACCTTGACTGGCGTAGCACATGCATACTACCAATTAGTCTGCGAAGCACTGGGACTTTTAGCTGATAACTCACACTGAGTAGTAGTAATTGAGGGCAGGTCTATCCAGCCGACCAGAAATCAGAATATTTAAGAGTGTAACTAAGTTAAAGGTATTTAAATAAAGTACTAAGTGGACTATGTACTGTATGACAGTTATTTAAGGTGAATGACGTTTATTAATTGAATACAATCAGTTTTGAATGAATTATAATATTCGTTCTAGACTGATTACATTTCTAATAAAATATTGTTTATAATTTTTTGTCATAAATATGTGATGTCATAAGAGTATGAGGTGAATAAATCTAATTTGAATGAATATTACTATACCCATCCTAAACCACGCATAGAACACCATATCAAAAAATACAGTTGTTGCTATGTTTAATAATGACATTATATTTAGAAAACTTACGTAGAGGAGTGACGCCTTAAAACTGTGACTTTTAATCTGACATCGATTAATGTTGTACCATGCACGAAACACCATATCCACCAATAATGTGGATGTTATGTTTATTAAGGATGACATAATTAGATGTCTTACGTAGAGTGAATGACGTCATAAAACCATGACGTCTAACGTCGATTAATGTTGTACTATGCATGAAACACCATACCTCCCAATACCGGAAAATATTAAGAGAAATCTAAATTTTGTTCTGAGGTGAACATGTATGTACCGTAACCATCAATACTCTACTCGTAATATTTATTTATGACGTCATATGTAGATAGACTCTAAAGTGGTAAAGCCTATATTTTTTAAATGTAAGTTATATAACTAAAATATATCATTTAAATATTTGGAATATCCTACTCTAAGGTTAGCATATATGTAGTGGTAACCTGCAATCAAGGAAACGTTACTATTTGTGTTGTTCTATGTCAGAGCTCTAACCACACAGAGGTTGTTTAAAACCTGTTTAAATAATACAATATTGGGGTCACCTGTTTGAAAGCGAACCGTAGATAAGGTTGTAGCTTTCGGAGATCAGTTGAGATAAGAATGAGTAGCGAAGCAGTTGATCAGCATATCAGTGGGTCGTCAGATATATAAAATATTTTATAAAATAATATTACATTGTGTATTTATTCATCTAATCTGCACATCCTGAGTGATAGGTTAAGTTTTATTTAATTTAATCAATTTCATAATGACTACACTCCTATTTAATAAATAAAACATGTTTTTTAATACAATAAATAATAAAATATGATTTTTAGAGTGTCCCCTTTTTAGCACAATTGGTGTATTTGTATAGTATATTTGATCTTTGTGTATCTAATAAAAATAATAAAAAATTGAGATGTAATTGAAATAAACGTTTCAATAATGGGTCTAGCTATGAAAATAAAACTCTAATTAATTAGATTTTCAAACATGTGATTATCTTTGTTAATTTAAATTTTAAACTTACATTATTTTATCTATCAGAGCAGGGAATAGCAAATTGAAATGTCTCGAATTACTTCTTTCAGTTTTATCCTTTACTATCTCTTTGAAAATATTAAGATCTGAAATCTAAATTTTCAATTTTAAAAACAGTTTCAACATGACATATCTGAACTCTACATTTTCAATTTAATACAATATTACCAAGGTTTGAGCTTTATTATTTTTCAAATTATCAATTGTGTATCAACTGCATAAGTAAAATTCAACCTGAATAAATTTCAACCATCTTAAGGTTTATAGAATCATTTCTCCCCTCATCATTATAAATTAATGCAAAGTTAGACGGAAATTTATTGACAGATCAATTTGTTCCTTAGTACTTAGGTGTGAAAAATATTTGGGAGAAAAAACTACAGGATTATTGTTTAAAATATACTTTAGGTAAATTCCTCTTCCAAATTTGGTGAACCCGCCCCTCGAAAAATATAATATTTAATTTAGAGTTTTTGGCTAAATTTCTAAGTTAAATATAATAATTCTCAATCTTGGCACCAATGAATTCCTACATAATCTTCTCCATACCCTAAAAAAATTAAAATACATATATTATAAAATTAAAAGATGTAAACAATCTTAAAAACATATTAAAACATGATAACTTACCTTGATTTTCTCGTACGGAAGTGAGAGGTGGTGATGTTTACTCTGTCTCAGGTGTGGACTTATCTATGGTCATATTACTCTGAAAAATTTTAGCACACCTAGCTTGCAGGTTGCTTGTTTGCGGATCGTTGAGTGAATCTGCGAGTAAATCAGAAATGACGCCTGGGTCGAAATCTAGTGTCACCGCTTGCCAGTTGCGTAACCACTTTTGATGTGTCCAATACCGGTCACAGATAACTTTACAATAGCATACGTCTCCGGTCAAGCCATAAGCGTAAAATTTTTTAAAGTGACCAAAAAAACCAGATCTACAATAATGAATAATGCGTTGGACGATGGACTCTTGTAGCACTTCTAATAGACAGGTGTAATTATTTAAAATATCAGCTGTACCAAACTCAACGCATCTATCGCCATCCACGTATTTTTCTAGAACTAATTTATCTCCTATTTGTGATCTAAAATGCTCTTTCACCCATTTACTAATACCGCGCCACCCTCTTTTGTTAATTTTATCGAAATAAGAGTGAACCGTAACACTAGTCCTAGAGTGACGTTCAATATAGCGACACTTGAACGCTTGAAGATTTTTTTTAGAGCACACGTCTTAGACTGACTCCATTTTTGCCATGTCGATGAGTTTTTATATGGCCGTATTTAAAAATATTGCAAACATTTTAAAAATGCGAATGAGTCTGGAAAAGGTAATTTCTAGCAAATAAGCTCAAAGAATACAAAGTCTACCTTTTTAATCTCTCTGTGTTAGTAAGGTGTGTAAGCAAAAAAACAACTACCGTCTCAAGGTTACTGGAATTAATGAAAGAACCTCACTAGGAACAAAGTTGAAAACAATGAGTTGACAATTATAAAAGGAGAATTTATTTCTATCAGAGTATCATTTATATGTTGTCGTGGCACGTGAAAAGAAAATGTCACATTTATAAACATTGAGCTCTCGTCTTTTGGCAAAAGTAAGTACAATTTCATTATTATTTATCTCACTGTCTTTATTCTGAGCAGTGTTTTACCTAATGAGATGTTTCTATAGTCTATTAGCATATTTGCTTAGAAGTACGGCATCTTATTATTTAATGGAACTTAGGATCACGAATATGGAGAATAATCTGGACAAACTGGTCGAGGTTTCATACTTATATGTGACCAAGTTGATTTGAACACTATTATGAATATTTTGACAAAAATTATTCAGAGTAACGCCAAATTTGGTATAGCCGATGTATATATTGATGATATATTGATAATTAGAATGAATCATATCAAAATGATGATAGGCAATGGTAAAACAACATTAAAAAGAAGGTGCCTTTCAAACGACTATCTAAATCACCTTAAAACTAGTATAAACGTTGTTAAATCACTGACGAATTGTTTCGCGAACGCTATTGAAATAGAGATAGCCAGAATCAGTAATGGTATTAATTATATATCATATGTTCAGGGGTATAAGAATGACATTGCAGTAGATGATCTTCTAGCAAAAACCGCGCATAGGTTTATCCGGGGGATTGGGACGCGAGCATCTCGATAAATTTCAACGTTATTTTGGTGACCAAATAAATTACGCATCTACAATACCCTCTCGAAGATTATTGGGGTGTGGTACGGATGGGTTAAATCTACGACTAGGTAAATTAACCTATTGTACGATGACGTCACACGTCACGTCACACGTCACGTCAACGTAATAATTAATATGGCATCTGCTTTTTCGGTTCGATACTTTTGTGACAGATGTAATACTGGCTTTAAAAGAGATGGGATACATTCATGTAGAGAAAAATGTTATCTCT
Source organism: Timema podura (assembly GCA_033556935.1). NCBI lineage: Eukaryota > Metazoa > Arthropoda > Insecta > Phasmatodea > Timematidae > Timema > Timema podura. The sequence continues at coordinate 56,922,898 of JAVRXN010000002.1, read as the reverse complement.
GTATATCTAATCCAGCATGCTTCTTCTCGAAATAAACTATTTACTGTTACGACTTTAACAGAAATTTCAAAATTTTCACCTTTTTTTCTAATCATAAATCTAAAAAAATTAAACTAAAAAATCTGTTAGTAATTTAAAACAAGTGTGTAATACCTGTGATAAAATAATGGGGATTAATGAATGTTTTAAATCCTACTTCAGAAGGTTCAAACAGAATAAAGACAGCCCTCATCATTGTTATATGCAGATGTTGAGTCCAAAGGAGCTCAACAATAAATATATAATGGTATTTTACCATTTCAAGACGAAACAAGATTGTGCTATAACCGACGACTGTTTTATACAGTAACCAAATTTTCTTCACGTACAACATTATAGTAAAAATGTGAATTTAACTATAATATGGACGAGGATTGCGAACAATGCGGGAAACGATCTCAATCCTTTTAAGAGGATCCGGTAGACGGCTTTATCGAATACCTGAGACAAGCGATGCCCTTTGACAATAAGATTGTTTGATTTTCTCACAGCTCTCGGGGCTTTGACGCAATATTTATTATAATTAGGTTTCTGTCACTAAACTGCACCCCTAAAGTAATCGCGGACGGAACTAAAACATTCTGCATGACAATAGACCACATAAAATTTAAATACAGCCTGTGTTTCCTACCTATGCCACTGAGACATATCCCTAAAACCTTTGGACTCGAATTCAAAAAAGGAAAATACCCCTATTTGTTTAATAAACAAGAAAATGTAAATTATACTGGTGAGGTGCCTGATCCTGAAATGTTTGATGCAGATTATATGAAATCGTATGAGATAAATGACTTTATAGTATGGCATACTAAGAAGCTAGTGCAGGGTTGTATGTTCATTATAATTCAGAGATAGAGGGTTATTATGTAGATGACCTAAATGTATTACGCAAGGGTTGCCGTATATTTCATCATCTATTTCTAAATTAAGTTTCGACTGACGGGTTTAGCGAATCGATCACCATCTCGTCGGCGTGCAATCGTTTATTTAGGAAACATTTTTAGCTCCCGATACGATAGCCACCCTGCCCAAAGGAGGATACAGTTGCAGTGACATACTGCCTGCGAAACCCATTAAAGGTTTAGTCTACCTGCAGAAAACCTGCCCCAATATTCACATACAACATGCATTCAACAGACGTGAAATAGAAATCCTGGGAAAGAAGGTGGTCGGTTATTGTGAGATGATGAGGGAGATTTTTGAATTTGATGGTTGTTTCCTCCACGGGTGTACATGTCATTCAAACCATGACGCCACTATAACAGGGACGAAAGAGACGCTCACCGAACAATACGAGCGCACTCTGTTGACAGATCTAGCACTTAGATCCACAGGGTACATTGTAACTATTATAAAAGTGTGCGACTTTAACAAAATACTGACTGAAGACACGAAATTAGACGTTAGGCTAAACAATAACTCTATGATTCGAACTACCCCACTCAATCCACTTGATACACTGCACGGTTGATGATATAAATCTATGACTCTACACTATCAGACTAACCCCGATGAGAAAATAGGATATTTAGATAAATGTAGTTTGTACACGTGTGTTTGCAAATATTTTAAATTTCCTGTAGATCTTCTTATTATTATTTTTGTCGGCGATGACTATCCCGATAACGTTGTAGACCAAGAGGGTCTTATTAGCTGTATTATTTTGCCTCCTAGAAAATTGTACCATCCCATAATACCCAACAAGACTCAATCAAAACTAATGTTTTGTTTATGCTCCTCTTGTGCAAACAAGATGAACCAAGGTTATTTTAAACACAATAACTCTTACAGAACTATTACAGGCACAAGAATAATAGACGAGGTTCGACTAGTCCTAGAAATGGGCCACAAGGTGTTTAGAATATACGAATTTTGGGAATATGTAATTACCGAGTTTGACCCTCAAACCAAAGAAGGAGGACTGTTTGTCGAATATATAAACAAGTTCTTCAAAATCAAACCGGAGGCGTCGAGATTCCCAAGATGGGTAAAATTAGACGCGGACAAATTACAATTACGTTAGTGACTATTACAAAACTGAAGGAATAGCGGTGGATAAATTTGAAATCGTAGGAATCCAGGAAATTGCGCACTTGCTAAATTGTGTTTGAACGCTTTCTGGGGACAATTTTCACTGAATGAGAACAAGACGCGGACCAACATTGTGAACAACACAAAAGAGTTTTTACACCTACTCACCACCCCAGGCAGAGAGGTTCACAACATTATCTTTCCCAACAACAAGATTGCTTGTGTCTCGTCGACGTACCTCGAGGAAGCCGCCCTCTTCCTGGAAATGGTCAACGTGCATAAAGTTACATACGTGGCCACTGGTGCTCATATGAAAATATATTCATATCTTAGGCACTTGGGTGGTTCTTGTCTTTACTGTGAAACGGACTTTATTATCAGTGTGATAAAACCGACAGAAACGTACAAGATACCGACAGGTGACCAGTTAAGCGATATAACAAAAAAATTGAACACTTAATCTGAAAGAGCGTACATTTCTGAATTTGTTTCTGGTGGACCGAAAAATTATTCGTACAGTGTGTTCGTTCCTAAGACGAATAAATACAAATCTACCACCAATGTAAGAGGTATAGCGATAAACTATGAAAACATAAAGATTGTATACTTTACGACTATTAAAAAGATGATTTTGAAAGACATAAACACCGTACACGTGACAAACCCTCGAAAAATTAAATGAAAAAGAGGTCCAATCATCGTCTCTGAGATGGAGAGAAAAAACTATAATAATATGTTCACTAAGAATAGGAGATTAAATAACAATTCATTCATACCCTACGGCCATAGTTGATCACATTTTTCCTCTGATTTACTATCAAACATTCAGAGAGGTGAGGGATGGTTTGGATCAAGAATCACCACTATAAATGACCAAGTCTTCAATCATTGAAATTTAGTATAATGGATAAAATCAAAGAGTCCTTCCTCACGTACAATTTGAAGCATGATTTGTGTTTGATATCTGACACGCAGTTAAATAATTTACCTATAGAATGTATTAAACCATACGCCTGTGGAGATATCCCCCACGCCTTAAATTTACTCTATCCCTCTGTAAAGCATGAATTGAAAGATTAAAAATTTTGTTTGGAACACTATGATAAAGAGATAGCACAAATTGATGGACCATCGTCTATTAAGAAAAAATGCCAACAATGTCTAAAATCATCATAGACGAAAATAAATGGTACGGCGAACCGCACAGACTTTCTCTCTCTTTCTATAAACTCGTAAGATTTCTGAACGGAATAATGTACATTGTATCATCACCACTCCACATAAGAACACGCATAACATAATATACAGTGATATATAATCAATGAGAAAAGAGGCGTATCTTTGTCATCCTAAGAGCATTTCAAACAGTTTAATGTCTTCCACAAGGGTCAACACTTAGTTTTTAAATTTCTATTTTTGGTTAAATTTTTAACATTTTATAAGGTGTTGCAGAACTTCGGGTCATCGCATTGATATTTAATTATTCATTTATACATTTTGAACAATAAAAAATTTAAATATTGACTATTGAGTCTAAAACGGAGATAGATCATTGCTGTACAAACATTTCTCCTAAGAGCTTTAAGGAAAAATAACATACTTTTTACTTTCTCTCTATCTTACAGGTAGAGAAAGTATTGTGATCGTCAAAAAATTCGAACTCGAGATTTTGATGAATTTTGACGTTTCATGACTTCCTGAATCCGAAAAAGTGGTTTTTGAATTTCCGTCTGTCTGTCTGTCTGTCTGTCTGTACCTCCAACTAGAGCCTAAACTATTTTACCGATTGAGCTGAAACTTGATATCTAGGGTTTTCATAGGGTTGCCCCGAGGGGTTTTTGGAATTGGATATCTACCCCTAAAATTAAGGGTAGTTTACTGAAGGGCAAAAAGAGAAAAAGTCGATTTTCTCAAAATCGGCTCTATCGATTTTGATTAAATTTCATTTATGAACATAAATAAATATTCCAAACGAAATGGCTACTCTCAATATTTTGGGAAAATCGTTTTAAGGGCTCCGGTCTGATGCGTAAATTAACATTTTTTATAATAGCTCCGAAACTATTTGAGATATGAAATTACTTAGCATTACAAATATGTATATATATTTACAATACAAATATTTTATTCGAAACATATTTTTATAAAATCAATAACTTTCAATATATACGCAATTATATATATATTTTTAACTTTTTGGGCATTAAAGCTTAAGTATTGCGACCGTAAGAAAAACTAACCTGAAATGTTGATGGATGTCGACGTCTCATGACCCCCCGAACCCTTAAAAATAGTCTTTGCAATGCCGTCTGTCTGTGTGTCTATTAAAACTTAAAATTAAGGGTTGTTTACTGAAGGGCAAAAAGAGAAAAAGTCGATTTTCTCAAAATCGGCTCTAACGATTTTGATTAAATTTCATTTATGAACATAAATAAATATTCCAAACAAAATGGCTACTCTCAATATTTCGGCAAAATCGTTTTAAGGGCTCCGGTCTGATGCGTAAATTAACATTTTTTATAATAGCTCCGAAACTATTTGAGATATGAAATTACTTAGCATTACAAATATGTATATATATTTATAATACAAATATTTTATTCGAAACATATTTTTATAAAATCAATAACTTTCAATATATACGCAATTATATATATATTTTTAACTTTTGGGCATTAAAGCTTAAGTAATGCGACCGTAAGAAAAACTAACCTGAAATGTTGATGGATGTCGACGTCTCATGACCCCCCGAACCCTTAAAAATAGTCTTTGCAATGCCGTCTGTCTGTGTGTCTATTAAAACTTAAAATTAAGGGTAGTTTACTGAATGGCAAAAAGAGAAAAAGTCGATTTTCTCAAAATCGGCTCCAACGATTTTGATTAAATTTCATTTATAAACATTAATAAATATTCCAAACAAAATGGCTACCCTCAATATTTCGGCAAAATCGCTTTAAGGGCTCCGGTCTGATGCGTAAATTAACATTTTTTTAAATAGCTCCGAAACTATTTGAGATATGAAATTACTTAGCATTACAAATATATATATATATTTATAATACAGATATTTTATCCGAAACATATTTTTATAAAATCAATAACTTTCAATATATACGCAATTATATGAATTTTTTTAACTTTTTGGACATTAAAGTTTAAGTATTGCGACCGTAAAAAAAAAAACTAACCTGAAATGTTGATGGATGTCGACGTCTCATGACCCCCCGAACCCTAAAAAATAGTCTTTGCAATGCCGTCTGTCTGTGTGTCTATAAAAACTTAAAATTAAGGGTAGTTTACTGAAGGACGAAAAGAGAAAAATTTGGTTTTCTCAAAATCTGCTTAAATGATTTTGATTAAAATTCGTATCTAGGCGTTGATTAAGATTATAAATAAACTGGCTATTTTCATTTTCCTATGAAAATGATTTTAGGGTACATTACAGAAGCGTTAATTTCCGTATCTCCACAACTATTGGAGAAACTAAACAACTTATCATTGCAAAATTGTAGGACTATTAGAAATAAAAAACTTTTATTTGACATATATTTTTATAAAAACAGCAGTTTCTGAGATATTTGCAAATATATTAATACAATTTTGTGAGCTTTAGTTGTAAACATATACTACTTAAGTCTTAACGCAATAATACTCCAATGCCATAGAGTAATTAAATATAAGTAAGTATCTAAAAAAAGTATGTTATTTTTCCTTAAATCTCTTAGATCATTGCTATGCAAACATTTCTCCTATCTCCATTTTAGACTCAATAGTCAATATTTACATTTTTTATTGGTCAAAATGTATAAATTATTAATTAAATATCAATGCGATGACTTGAAGATCTGCAACACCTTTTAAAATGTTAAAATTTTAACCAGAAATCGAAATTTTAATACGAATTGTTGACCCTTGTGGAAGACATTAAACGGTTTGAAATGTTCTTAGGTGGACAAAGATGCGCCTCTTTTCTCATTGATTCTATATCATTGTATATTATTTTATGCGTGTTCTTATGTGGAGTGGTGATGATACAATGTACATTATTCCGTTCAGAAATCTTACGAGTTTATAGAAAGAGAGAAGAAAGTCTGTGCGGTGTGCCGTACCATTTATTTCTCTGATTTACTATCAAACATTCAGAGAGGTGAGGGATGGTTTGGATCAAGAATCACCACTATAAATGACCAAGTCTTCAATCATTGAAATTTAGTATAATGGATAGAATCAAAGAGTCCTTCCTCACGTACAATTTGAAGCATGATTTGTGTTTATATCTGACACACAGTTAAATAATTTACCTATAGAATTTATTAAACCGTACGCCTGTGGAGATATCCCCCACGCCTTAAATTTACTCTGTCCCTCTGTAAAGCATGAATTGAAAGATTAAAAATTTTGTTTGGAACACTATGATAAAGAGATAGCACAAATTGATGGACCATCGTCTATTAAGAAAAAATGCCAACAATGTCTAAAATCATCATAGACGAAAATAAATGGTACGGCGAACCGCACAGACTTTCTCTCTCTTTCTATAAACTCGTAAGATTTCTGAACGGAATAATGTACATTGTATCATCACCACTCCACATAAGAACACGCATAAAATAATATACAGTGATATATAATTAATGAGAAAAGAGGCGCATCTTTGTCCACCTAAGAGCATTTCAAACAGTTTAATGTCTTCCACAAGGGTCAACACTTAGTTTTAAAATTTCTATTTTTGGTTAAATTTTTAACATTTTATAAGGTGTTGCAGAACTTCGGGTCATCGCATTAATATTTAATTATTCATTTATACATTTTGACCAATAAAAAATTTAAATATTGACTATTGAGTCTAAAACGGAGATAGATCATTGCTGTACAAACATTTCTCCTAAGAGCTTTAAGGAAAAATAACATACTTTTTTTAGATACTTACTTATATTTAATTACTCTATGGCATTGGAGAATTATTGCGTTAAGACTTAAGTAGTATATGTTTACAACTAAAGCTCTCAAAATTGTATTAATATATTTGCAAATATCTCAGAAACTGCTGCTTTTATAAAAATATATGTCAAATAAAAGTTTTTTTATTTCTAATAGACCTACAATTTTGCAATGATAAGTTGTTTAGTTTCTCCAATAGTTGTGGAGATACGGAAATTAACGCTTCTGTAATGTACCCTAAAAATCATTTTCATAGGAAAATTAAAATAGCCAGTTTATTTATAATCTTAATCAACGCCTAGATACGAATTTCAATCAAAAATCGTTTGAGCAGATTTTGAGAAAACCAATTTTTTCTCTTTTCGCCCTTCAGTAAACTACCCTTAATTTTAAGTTTTTATAGACACACAGACAGACGGCATTGCAAAGACTATTTTTTAGGGTTCGGGGGGTCATGAGACGTCGACATCCATCAACATTTCAGGTTAGTTTTTTTTTACGGTCGCAATACTTAAACTTTAATGTACAAAAAGTTAAAAAATTCATATAATTGCGTATAGATTGAAAGTTATTGATTTTATAAAAATATGTTTCGGATAAAATATCTGTATTATAAATATATATACATATTTGTAATTCTAAGTAATTTCAAATCTCAAATAGTTTCGGAGCTATTATAAAAAATGTTAATTTACCCATCAGACCGGAGCCCTTAAATCGATTTTGCCGAAATATTGAGGGTAGCCATTTTGTTTGTAATATTTATCAATGTTTATAAATGAAATTTAATCAAAATCGTTAGAGCCGATTTTGAGAAAATCGACTTTTTCTCTTTTAGCCCTTCGGTAAACTACCCTTAATTTTAAGTTTTTATAGACACAGAGACAGACGGCATTGCAAAGACTATTTTTTAGGGTTCGGGGTTCATGAGACGTCGACATCCATCAACATTTCAGGTTAGTTTTTTTTTACGATCGCAATACTTAAGCTTTAATGTCCAAAAAGTTAAAAATATATATATAATTGCGTATAGATTGAAAATTATTGATTTTATAAAAATATGTTTCGGATAAAATATTTGTATTATAAATATATATACATATTTGTAATGCTAAGTTATTTCATATCTCAAATAGTTTCGGAGCTATTATAAAAAATGTTAATTTACGCTTCAGAACGGAGCCCTTAAAGCGATTTTGCCGAAATATTGAGAGTAGCCATTTTGTTTGGAATATTTATTAATGTTCATAAATGAAATTTAATCAAAATCGTTTGGGCCGATTTTTAGAAAATCGACTTTCTCTGTTTTTTCCCCTCAGTAAACTACCCTTAATTTTAGGGGTAGATATCCAATTCCAAAAACCCCTTGGGGCAACCCTATGAAAACCCTATATATCAAGTTTCAGCTCAATCGGTAAAATAGTTTAGGCTCTAGTTGGAAGTACAGACAGACAGACAGACAGACGGAAATTCAAAAACCACTTTTTCGGATTCAGGAAGTCATGAAACGTCAAAATTCATTAAAATCTCGAGCTCGAATTTTTTGACGATCACCATACTTTCTCTAACTGTAAGATAGAGAGAAAGTAAAAGTTGATATATCTATGTAATTGGTTGTTTGTTTTTACAGTTTTTATAATGGTCGGCCACGGTGGATACTGAATGTTCTTTGTTTTTCTTTTCAGTTGATTTCCACAATACTGTCAAGTCAGGTCTAATGTCATCGGTAAACTTTCAGGGGACTAGAGTTGAGAACAATACGTTCATTATTAAAGTATGTAGCATTTTATCTATGTGCGGAAGTGTGGTACATCACTGGACATTTAGGACCCATATTCGTTTTCAAAATTACAATATCATATTAAAAACAATGTGATTATCTCAGACTTAATCATCACGGCCTGCTGTGGGACGATGGTGATATTACCACTAATCAATTGAATACACTTTTAAAACTTGCTACTCTCGATGATTCTATAATTTATGTTAAGGCGAATAAGAAGAGATAATTAAAATGGAAAGACTTGATTAAAAACTTATAATTGATATGTTAGATATGGGCTGTCTGTCTTTGAAAGATCTAAACCTATATAAATATGATCAATGTTTCAGGCATAGATCTAAAAAAAAAATTCAAACTGTACTCTTTCAAATGTAAACTTTCTCAGGAAATGTTTAGTCAGCACCACTATGAATTTGGAAGCACAATTTTTAGTTTTAGTTTTAAAGCGACACTAGATGAGTACACATCCGTGTCTCTGTTCGCACACCCTTTCAAAATTATCTTGGTGGGACTAAATAGTAGAGGAAAACCTAGTTTTATAGAGATCTTACTTTTAAATTTGAAACTAGTGTCTAGTGTAAATCAATTTGATAGAATTATTTGGTTTTCATCGAGAAATTATTTATAAAGTCACGACTTTCTTGTCACGTCACACTACAAAAAGGTGTAGCAAACCATTTTTATTTTAAAATTAATGGTGGAACTCTACTGCTCGGGCTGGACGATTTGATGAACGAAGCCTATTTGAACAAAGTTAGTAATCTTTCTACCAAGGGTAGACACCATAGAAACCTATCAGTGATTCTAATCCAACAAAACCTTTTGCATCAGGGGAGTAAGTCTCGTGTTATCTCCACGAATTCTAAATACATTTTGGTGTTTAAAAACCCGCGGGATTAAACACATATAAACTATATAGATATGCAAGTCCATCTAGATAATCTATACAAAATACAAAGAATCCAGGAAAGCGACTAAATCATCCCATGGATATTTATTATTCGATCCGAGTCAGAACGCGAACGGACGCCAACGCTTCAAAATGGACACATTTGACATTATTTGCAAAGTGTTTCTACTAGATGAAACTAGTCAAGAAAAATAGTAGTATGCTGTCAGTGTTGAAAACGGCCAATCCTAAATCACGCAGAGCTATTCTCAAAGTCACCGACACGGAGGCTATAACAACAGTTAGCGAATGTGCGCTAAGCATTTTTAACAATAACATTAAAATTAGTAAAATAAATAATCATAAATTAATAAAGTATTACAATTGTATGATGAAATTGGTTAGTAGGGGTGTTTCGTTGAAGAGAAAACGAAATATCACCGTTCAATCGGGGAGATTCCTAAGCATCATTCTACCGGCTATCCTTTCCGCTCTTGTCAGAGCCTTAGTTAAATATTATGTCACGACTTAAACAGATGCTTCTCGTCCTTACCAAATTATTTAATGACAAACGCGATGACAAGTCTTCCATTTTAGTACAGATGAAAAATATTCTTAATAGGAATTCTAAAAAAATAGACGATTAGGGATGATTGGCAAGTTTTAGAAAGCTTCAACAGCAACATTTAACTAACAGGGAGAGAGCCAGATGACACATAAAGATACCTATCGTGGGCCCCCAAGTATTAAGACGTATAGCAGTCGACCTTGCAAGAGCTAGCTGAAAAGTAAAAAAAAAAACTTTCTTCTAGAAGATAAACGGTTTCACCTCGATTCCTTTCAGATGACGTCATGTATGAAAGCACACCTCTTAGAGACACGCCACAAAGGCGGACGAGGTGTGGGTGGAGGGTTAATCATATTTTGTGCCTAGACCATACTCTGATGAAATCAAAAATGTTCCTCTGATTTATTCGCCACCATAGCCGGGAAATATTTATCATAGGAAAGGGTCTAATGACCCTGTATTTGGTTTTAGGAAAGAGGGGGACAATTTTAAAATTGGCAATTCGAGATTTACCGTAAACGATAACGATATCTACCTGGGTGATACACACTATGAAGTTACACAATGAATTTGGGAGTTGTTGACGAATGAAACGTACAAAATATATAATTGCAGACAGTGATTTTAAACAAATATAAACATACTAATTGATAAAAACACTCATCGTCAAAACTTTGCTGATGTAAAAATAACGTCTAATAAAGATTTGATTTATAAAACAATCATTTAGAAAATGTTTCTGGCCAGACCCCTTTGGAACACGCTCAGATGACCGTTGCGTTAAGAGAATTTTATTACAATCTCCTTCGGCCATCGTTTTCGTCCACCGCAATACTTCAAAAGGCTAGTCGATTAGATAAAATAAATGTAGATAAATGGTTAGCTGGGCAGAACGCTTACATTTTTCACCGTAGTTTAAGAAAAAGTTTTCCACGTAGCCCGTACAGAGTGAACATTTTTTAGGGTGTGTGGGAGATAGATTTAGTAGATATGAGATCTTTAAAAAAGGACAACAAAAGGTTCAAATATCTTATAAACCTAATTGACGTATATTCAAAGTACGCGTGGTCTGTACATCTTGAAACAAAATAGGGTACATACATCACTTTGGCTATAAAATCAGTTTTTAAGGGAGGGAGAAAAACCACCCTTTCGATTCAGTCGTACAATGGTAGGGAGTTTTTAAATTCTAAATTTCGAACATTTTTGAAACAAGCGGGCATTCTTTTTATTCATTTGAATAATTCATACACAAAGGGGGCCATCGTTAAACCTTTCAATCGCATGCTGAGAACTAAATGTGGAAATAATTCACAGCATTCAAAACACACAACTACATCGATGTGATGTATAAGCTAGTTCAAAATAATAACTCATGCTCATTCAACCATAGGAATGGCTCCAGTATCAGTCAAGCTTTTTCACGTCCTTAAAATTATATTACGGTGCCGAAAACAATGGGCTAAAATTAAAATTGGGAAAATGTTGTTAAAGGCGGGGGCTCATGTGCGCATAAGTAAAGTATAAAATTATTTTTGACAAAGGATACAAGGCTAATTCTATCCGAGAAATATTTAGCGTAGTTAAAGACCTACAAAACCGGTCTATTCTCTACAGGATATCCAGAGGCGTCCCATTGAGGGACATTTTTATAACTATGAACTAGTTCACGTTCGTAATCCGACGATTTTTAAAATAAATAAAATAATACACAGTAAGAAGACTAAGGGCATTCAACATCATCTAGTCAAGCGGAAAGGATATGACAGATCTTTAAATAGCTGGGTACCTGCGTTGAACATTAAACAAATATGAGTCAGTTTTTTTTGTACTTCCATACGATTCGAGTGCCAAAAATTACTATAGAAATACATTTTCTTAATATTTACGAAAAAATTGGTACAAACCATACAGCTATAACACAGCCAGTGGGAAGTGGGACTAGCCGAATTATCCTATCGCGTAGGTTTTGAAAGTTTAATATATAAAATGTTATCAAAGGACAAAGAATGTATGGCATACGTCGTAGTGACTTAAGTGGGACGTGTTTCGTTTTCTCAATAAGATTTCACATCCTTTAAGGAGCTTTATAATAAAATAAAGATCTCGATGAAAGATAAAGGTGAGCTCGATTTTCTAATGCCTGAATTCCAATGGTATATTCATCGCCATCAAACAAGTTTAAGAGAGGTTAAATTAAATAAAAAGTATGTATGGAACGCCGACAAATCACCTATAGCTACACAAGTCAAAAGCAATATCTCATTTACAGTGGTGAAAATAAAATTTAAAATAGAATTTCCAATTCGCCTCTATGTGGACATCGGAGAATTAATTACCACCATTCGAAACGGACTACCAAACATAGAGTCAATTTATGGGGTTAGTACACATATAAGGAATTTAATGGGTGAGGATATTAAGTGGGTTTTTTTGCGGCCTAATCGTAAACTACCCGGCTCTAGTGCAATAGCCACAGAGCCTTCCTTTGTGTACACAGACATTATATGGCCACAATAGCTAGGTGATTATTATGTGAGATAGATTTGAACTATTCCCTTCTGCCACCACACTTCATTTGTTATTTTCAATATTCTATTTTCCCTTCGAGAAATGTAATTTTGATTATATAAATATAGGCTTGTACAGAAAGTTTGGCGAACGAGTGAATTTTCAATCAGGTCCCGTGCCCAACGTAGCGGTTTGACATTTTAGAGAAAAAACTATATATAGAGATACGAGTGATAGTAATCTAGCTTAGTCTTAACAATGGAGGGAGAGAGAGAGAAAACATCTTTCCTGTCTATCACGCCAACTATAAAAAGAAAAAGAGGCCGAGGCCTCGAATCGTTCTTGGGCGGATTATTTCGATTTCTCAAACCGTTGTTTGTGAGGGACGTAAAAGTAGTGGGAAAAAGAGCGTTAATAACAGGTTCGCACATACTGGCCGATATAGCAACAAAGAAACACGGCCAAAAAGTTGGGGATATAGATAAAAATCGCGTTACTTAGGCGGTCAAGGGACATGACAATAAAAGGATAAAAAATCGTAAATTACTTTATTCGAAGTTAAACGCTTGAGCAAGAGGGAACAAGAGAGCTAAAAAATATATTTTCAACTAATTATGGAGTGTTCAAAAACAGAACTAATTCTTTTTAACGAAAAATGCATTCAATTTGTAGCTAGAAATAATTAAGTGGGTGAATACAAACCCATACATTCCGTAGACAATGGCACTCAGCTATAGTTCTTCTGTCCCAGAGACGGCGAGGACTTTCGCGACTTTCTTCGATTAAATTTTATCTTTTTATTGAATTCGTGAAAGGGACGGGACACCGGTTGTGGCCAACAATAAAATCGGGTGCTTCAACAAATTTATATATTATTTATTTAGTCAAATCACAATCTCTCTCAACGAAACACATATTACAACTTCAAAAGACAACTATGCTTACAGGACTTATTTATAGACTTTAACTAATTATTATTAAGACGCCTCCGAGACCCACCTGGTGAACAGTTTGTGGTTTTTGGATACCCCTCTGACTAAATATGAACTCGCTCTATCCATATAGAACAAAGGCTTCGACACGAGTTTAGACTTGCTAAAACATCCGGTTGACTTGGTGGGACGTTTATACACCGACTTATTTAATATTTCACAATTTCTATTTAAAAATATATCCATGCACTTTAAATTTATTTGTAATAGAAGGGACTTTTATCTGCTAACAGAAAATGACAATTTAAATACCGACGTCCAGTTTCCAATTTTAGACGCAACCCTCTTTGTGAAGCATGTAGAAGTGTTTCTCACTATTTTACTCGCTATTACTCGCTTCTATTACGAAAGCCGGCCCAATACTACATCAATCGGGTGGACTTCAAGTCTGTGACCGTACCCAAAGGATCCAAGTATGTGAGCTTAAACAATGTTATTCAAGGGATTATCCATAAAATGGTCTTATTCACTATGGTGTCTTACGATGCGTTTGTGGGCAGTTTGAACAAAAATCCGTTTAAACTCCTTCATAGAAACCTTGATTGTTTGGTCATATATGTAAAACGGAATCCAAAAACATTTGCCAATCTACCCTCGCCTATGACAAATTTTTTTCGGGATTTTACATACACCACCAAAACAACGGACATTTAATCACGCGAGACATGTTCAATAAAGGATTCTTTATCCTGGATTTTGATTTGTTTCCCGACAGTGCTGGACAGGGCTCACACACAAGCCTTCATATGAATGGGTACGTGACATTTGAGTTTCAGTTCTAGAAAGACCTTGACACCTCCATAACCTGTTTGTTCTAATCTGAGAATGAGGGAACGATGTCAATATATTCTAATTGGGAAGTGAATATTAATTATTAGCACATGCATTTGTATCAAATATACATACTAATGCAGCGCAAAATTTAATTATATAAAGGTACATATCCTTCAGACAAAATACTTTAAAAGTTCACAAGACCCTCCTTATTTGTGGTCAATCTAGATCCTCACACTAAACCCGGATCCTTCTGGGTGGTTCATTAATTTTCGAAATTTGGGGAGTATTTTGATACGTATGCCAGACGACCGAGCATAGCGTTGACTAGACTCATTAAAAACACTCGATACGATGGACGTATAATATAAAACGACTCCAAGCCATATTATCCGGTTTGTGCGGCTACTATTGCTGTCTGTTTGCTGCTGACAAGTACTCCGGCTAAAGTCTGAGAGAATTCACAGACCTGTTCTCCATCACCAACTTGTGCAAGAAGGACCGACTGGCGGTCACGTTGTTCAAACTTCACCTTGCCAGGTGTTCAAGGTGTATGACTAAGAGTGTCCAGACGTGTGGTCCGGCATTAGATAAAGAAGTTATACTCGAATTTTATTTAATCATTTGTATTCATATATCTAACAGATCAACATTATCATCATGTAGACCATCTATGGTTTTTTCATTTATCGTCAACTCACAAAAGGAGTGGGCTGTCATCGATCTAATGATAGTTTTCATCGACGAGAAATAATCTTCATGTTATCACTTCAATAAAACCGCCGTACGGTGCTACTCCAAATAGGGTCCAATTCTAAATCTAAATGTGTATTATTTTAATAATAGTTATAATAAAATATGAAAAATATCTGTTTATCTTTCATTTCTCTTTATATTTCCTTCCTATTTAAATGTTTTATTTGATTTAAGAGTCATTTAACAATTTTTAATAAAGTTTTACCACTTTATAGAGTACTAGCTTTTGCCCGCGGCTTCGCTCGCGTTAATATAGATTTTATCAATAAATTCAGGTTGTCGATTAACACAGTGAATATGACAATAAAAACTATGAACATATTGAGGTTGTTAGTCAATAGAGGTAGAGATAAAGAAAAAAACAAACTACACAATATAAATCAGGATTAAGTGTAGGAGTAGAAAAGAAGTAGTGGAGTGTGTGTCAGTAGAGTCATAGGTTATGCCTTGCCACGAATTGGAAGATCCTACTCCATCTTAAATTTTACTTACAGTTAATTAACATCCCTTATTTACTCCACTTGTTCTTGATCGTTGCAATCATGGGCACAGAATAGATCATTATTTTAGGACGCTCCTATATACTATGTTGTTTGTCCTTCCATTTGGCACAAATACGTACAAATTCTGGGCATTGGACACACGCGAACAGGCTACATATAGCTGGCCATGGGAAAAACATGGCATTTCCAAATGCACCCCTGCTACCTGCAATGTTTGCCCTTGCGCTTTGTTAATAGTAATAGCAAAACTAAGTTTGATTGGAAACTGGAGTCTTTTGAATTGAAATGGTAGGTCAGTGGGGATTATTGGGATTCGAGGTATGATTACACATTCCCCTTTTCCCACACCTGTTAAAATGGTGGCACAGATTATATTTTCCCCTCATATTGTAATTGAAGCCTCGTCCCATTACATAAACGGGGAGCATCTAAATTTCGCATAAGCATAAATGGTACACCTAATTTCAATTGTAGTTTATGCAAGGGTACACCCGATAGCTCCAGAGAATTTAAAAACTCAGCGGGATATGGAGTGCTCTGTTCTGTGTCCATGATTGTATCTATTGACAAATACTCCTTTATTTCTCCCTGCACCTCTTTCAAAATGTCAGTGTTGATTTTGTTAATGATTCCATATTTTGGTGCAAGAATTGCTCTTGCACACAACCAATGATCACAATTTAAATTTAGTTGTAAGTCTGGGTAAACTTTAACAATGAGCTCCACATCATTTTCCACCAAATTACAGAATTCCCCTGTAAGTAAAATACAACCTTCAGCATCCGTGTCCAAACGTCCATCGCCAATTTTCAATAGTGTATCTGCGTAATGTCCTGAATCAACGTCATTATAAAGGTGGACTCTCATTTTCGTTGTTAGGCTGAATTTTTTCACTTTTGCCCACAATCTTGATGACTTGAGACAGACTTTGATTTCATCTGCATGTGTGCCCCTCTGGATCACCGGTAGAGTTTGTCGGAAGTCACCAGCCAGTAAAACTACCATTCCTCCAATCTCTCAAAGCCAGAATATTTTGGTTTAACGCTTCTATAGCTTTTTTGTGGGACATCGTACTTTCGTCCCACACTAAAAGTTTACGTTGTCGTAGCATCATACCTCGAAAGCTATTTTTGCTGAAATGAATAATACTAAACTTCTTACGACAATTTTGTCATTTACCATAACGGGGTGAACAGACAGAGCTTAATTAGCTGAATATAATCATTTTTAATCATTTTAAAATAGATGTGCCTAAAATAACTCGGGAACAGATTTTTATTAGGGCTATCAAATTTTTTTCCGGGTTACCGCAGCTCCCTTTTTCTTTACTCCAGGCATCATGTTGCCATTAATTTATTCACATCAGTAGGCCAAGTTAATAAGCCGGACGACGTCTAACAGTTATTTTTACTTTCTCTCTATCTACAGGTAGAGAAAGTATGGTGATCGTCAAAAAAATCGAAGTCGAGATTTTGATGAATTTTGACGTTTCATGACTTCCTGAATCCGAAAAAGTGGTTTTTGAATTTCCGTCTGTCTGTCTGTCTGTCTCTCTGTCTGTCTGTCTGTACCTCCAACTAGAGCCTAAACTATTTAACCGATTGGGCTGAAACTTGATATCTTGGGTTTTCATAGAGTTGCCCCGAGGGGTTTTTGGAATTGGACATCTACCCCTAAAATTAAGGGTAGTTTACTGAAGGGAAAAAACAGAAAGAGTCGATTTTCTCAATATCGGCTATAACTATTTTGATTAAATTTCATTTATGAACATTAATAAATATTCCAAACAAAATGGCTACTCTCAATATTTCGGCAAAATCGATTTAAGGGCTCCGGTCTGATGCGTCAATTAACATTTTTTTAAATAGCTCCAAACTATTTGAGATATGAAATTACTTAGCATTACAAATATGTATATATATTTATAATACAATTATTTTATTCGAAACATATTTTTATAAAATCAATAATTTTTAATCTATACGCAATTATATATATATATTTTTAGCTTTTTGGACATTAAAGCTTAATTATTGCGATCGTAAAAAAAACTAACCTGAAATGTTGATGGATGTCGACGTCTCATGACCCCCTGAATCCTAAAAAATAGTCTTTGCAATGCCGTCTGTCTGTGTGTCTATTAAAACTTAAAATTAAGGGTAGTTTACTGAAGGGCAAAAAGAGAAAATGTCGATTTTCTCAAAATCGGCTTTAACGATTTTGATTAAATTTCATTTGTAAACATTAATAAATATTACAAACATAATGGCTACTCTCAATATTTCGGCAAAATCGATTTAAGGGCTCCGGTCTGATGCGTCAATTAACATTTTTTTAAATAGCTCCGAAACTATTTGAGATATGAAATTACTTAGCATTACAAATATGTATATATATTTATAATACAGATTTTTTAACCGAAACATATTTTTATAAAATCAATAACTTTCAATCTATACGCAATTATTTGAATTTTTTTAACTTTTTGGACATTAAAGTTTAAGTATTGCGACCGTAAAAAAAAAACTAACCTAAAATGTTGATGGATGTCGACGTCTCATGACCCCCCGAACCCTAAAAAATAGTCTTTGCAATGCCGTCTCTCTTTGTATCTATAAAAACTTAAAATTAAGGGTAGTTTACTGAAGGGCGAAAAGAGAAAAATTTGGTTTTCTCAAAATCTGCTCAAACGATTTTGATTAAAATTCGTATCTAGGCGTTGATTAAGATTATAAATAAACTGGCTATTTTCATTTTTCTATGAAAATTATTTTTAGGGTACATTACAGAAGCGTTAATTTCCGTATCTCCACAACTATTGGAGAAACTAAACAACTTATCATTGCAAGATTGTAGGACTATTAGAAATAAAAAAACTTTTATTTGACATATATTTTTATAAAAGCAGCAGTTTCTGATATATTTGCAAATATATTAATACAATTTTGTGAGCTTTAGTTGTAAACATATACTACTTAAGTCTTAACGCAATAATTCTCCAATACCATAGAGTAATTAAATATAAGTATCTAAAAAAGTATGATATTTTTCCTTAAATCTCTTAGGAGAAATTTTTGCATAGCAATGATCTATCTCCATTTTAGACTCAATAGTCAATATTTACATTTTTTATTGGTCAAAAAGTATAAATGAATAATTAAATATCAATGCGATGACTTGAAGATCTGCAACACCTTATAAAATGTTAAAACTTTAACCTGAATCCAAATTTTAATACGAAGTGTTAACCCTTGTGGAAGACATTAAACTGTTTGAAATGTTCTAAGGTGGACAAAGATGCGCCTCTTTTCTCATTGATAATATATCATTGTATATTATTTTATGCGTGTTCTTATGTGTAGTGGTGATGATACAATGTACATTATTCCGTTCAGAAATCTTACGAGTTTATAGAAAGAGAGAGAAAGTCTGTGCGGTGTGCCGTACCATTTATTTTTCTGGATGAAAGGTAACCTATATGCTTTTCTGTACCCATAATTAAGTGTATGCGAGATTTCATTATGATCGGTCGAGTAGCTTAGGTGTGAAAGCGTAACAAAAAATAACAAACAAATAAACAAACAAACAAACTCACATTAACATTTTTTCGTGATTAAAGGTACCCTATATCCTTTTCTGTACCCATGACAGCGTGTATGCGAAATTTCATGATGATCGGTTGAGTAGTTTAGGCGTGAAAGCGTAACAAACAATAACAAACAAACAAACAAACAAACAAACTCACATTCGTATATTTTCTGGATGAAAGGTACCCTATGTCCTTTTCTGTACCCATGACAACGTGTATGCGAGATTTCATGATGTTCGGTCGACAAGTTTAGGCGTGAAAGCATAACAAACAATAACAAACAAACTCAGATTACATTTTTTTCTGGATGAAAGGTACCCTATATCCTTTTCTGTACCCATGACAACGTGTATGCGAAGTTTCATGATGATCGGTCGAGTAGTTTAATTGTTAAAGCGTAACAAACATAACAAACAAACAAACAAACAAATACATTCGCATTTTTTTTTGGATGAAAGGTACCCTATGTCCTTTTCTGTACCCCTGACAACGTGTATGCGAATTTTCATGATGATCGGTCGAGTTGTTTAGTTATGAAAGCGTAACAAACAATAACAAACAAACAACAAACTCACATTCACATTTTTTTTTGATGAAAGGTACCCTATGTCCTTTTCTGTACCCATGACAACGTGTATGCGTAATTTCATGATGATCGGTCTAGTAGTTTAGGCGTAAAAGCGTAACAAACAATAACAAACAAACAAACAAACTCACATTCACATTTTTTCTGGATGAAAGTTACCCTATGTCCTTTTCTGTACGCATGACAACGTATATGTGAAATTTCATGATGATCGATCGAGTTGTGTAGGCGTGAAATCGTAACTAACAATAACAAACAAACAAACAAACAAATTCACATTAACATTTTTTCTGGATGAAAGGTACCCTATATCCTTTTCTGTACCCATGACAACGTGTATGCGAAACTTCATGATGATCGGTCGAGTAATTTAGGCGTGAAAGCGTAATAAACAATAACAAACAAACAAACAAACAAACATTCGCATTTTTTCTAAATGAAAGGTACCCAATTTCCTTTTCTGTACCTATGACAACGTGTATGCGAAATTTCATGATGATCGGTCGAGGAGTGTAGGCGTGAAAGCGTAACAAACAATAACAAACAAACAAACAAACAAACAAACAAACATTCGCATTTTTTCTAAATGAAAGGTACCCAATGTCCTTTTCTGTACCCATGACAACGTATATGCGTAATTTCATGATGATCGGTCGAGTAATTTAGGCGTGAAAGCGTAACAAACAAACAAACAAACAAACAAACTCACATTTGTATTTTTTCTGGATGAAAGGTACCCTATGTCCTTTTCTGTACCCATGACAACGTGTATGCGAAATTTCATGATGATCGGTCGAGGAGTGTAGGCGTGAAAGCGTAACAAACAATAACAAACAAACAAACAAACATTCGCATTTTTTCTAAATGAAAGGTACCCAATGTCCTTTTCTGTACCCATGACAACGTATATGCGTAATTTCATGATGATCGGTCGAGTAATTTAGGCGTGAAAGCGTAACAAACAAACAAACAAACAAACAAACAAACTCACATTTGTATTTTTTTCTGGATGAAAGGTACCCTATGTCCTTTTCTGTACCCATGACAACGTGTATGCGAAATTTCATGATGATCGGTCGAGGAGTGTAGGCGTGAAAGCGTAACAAACAATAACAAACAAACAAACAAACAAACATTCGGATTTTTCTAAATGAAAGGTACCCAATGTCCTTTTCTGTACCCATGACAACGTATATGCGTAATTTCATGATGATCGGTCGAGTAGTTTAGGCGTGAAAGCGTAACAAACAATAACAAACAAACAAACAAAGAAACTCACATTTGCATTTTTTCTGGATGAGAGGTACCCTATGTCCTTTTCTGTACCCATGACAACGTGTATGCGAAATTTCATGATGATTGATCGAGTAGTGTAGGCGTGAAAGCATAACAAACAATAACAAACAAACAAACAAACATTCGCATTTTTTCTAAATGAAAGGTACCCAATGTCCTTTTCTGTACCCATGACAACGTGTATGCGAAATTTCATGATGATCGGTCGTGTAGTTTAGGCGTGAAAGCGTAACAAACAATAACAAACAAACAAACAAACAAACAAACTCACATTTTAATTTTTTCTGGATGAAAGGTACCCTATGTCCTTTTTTGTACCCATGACAACGTGTATGCGAAATTTCATGATGATCGGTCAAGTAGTTTAGGCGTGAAAGCGTAACAAACAAACAAACAAACAAACAAACAAACTCACATTCGCAATTATAATAGTAATAAGGATATCTAAATATGACGTTATTAATAAACATAACAACGAAAGTATGACAGGATATGGTGTTTCTTGCATGTCACAACATTAATCAACGTCAGAATAAAAGTCACAGTTTTATGATGTCCCTAACTTTACATAAGACATCTAAATATGACATCATTATCAAACATAACATCTTCAGTATTGGTGTATATGGTGCTTTGTGCATGGTACAACATTAATTGACGTCAGAGTAAAGTCCCCGTTTCATGTCGTCACTCACTCTACTTAAGATATCTAAATATGACGTTATAAATAAACATGATAACCACAATATTGGTGGATTTAGTGTTTCATCCATGGTACAGCATTAATCGACGTCAGAATGAAATGTCACAATTTTGCAACGTCCCTCTACGTAAGACATCTAAATAAAACAACATTATTAAACATAGCAACTACCGTATTGATGGATATGGTGTTTTGGGCGTGGGTTAGGATGTATATAATAATATTCATTCAAATCTGATTTATTTACGTCATTCTTTTATGACGTCACAGATTTATGACAAACAAAATACTAATGAATATTTTAGTTGAAATGTACCCACATCAGTCTAGGACGAGTGTTATAATTCATCAAAACTGATTTTATTCAAAAAATATACGTCAATCACTTTGACGATACTGTCATACGCTCAATACTCCACGTAGTACATTATTAAAATACTTATAAATTAAGAATCAAATAGCCAAAGCTATCTTTTTTCTTTTAATAAGGATTACTCCATTTAGATCTCATATTCTGAAAAATGAAAAATGACACCTTGACATGGGAATTGAACCTGGGATCTTTGGCTAAGTACACCAACACTCTAACCACTGATATATGCAGGAATCTTATTGTGCCAAGGGTTATGATTCACTTGTATTTTAAGGCAGAGTCTATTATGGACGTGCGAAAATCGTCGACTACAAATGTGTGATTTTATAAATATCACGAGCTAACAGATAACGTAGCCACCTTCGACTTGATAGTTGGCATAATGCTGCCACTTGTACAATTATTATAATTGTAAGGTATTGCATATTTAAAGAATCAAATAGCCAGATCTATAATCACATTTTTTAGCCGACGATTTCCGCACGTCCATCATAGACTTTGCCTTAAAATATGAGTGAAGAATGACTCTGGGTACGGGAAGATTCCTGGTTAGCTCAGTGGTAAGAGCATTGTTGTACTAAGCCAAAGGTCCTGGGTTCTATTCCTGTGTCCAGGTGTCATCTTTCAATTGTCAGAATTTGACCTCTAACTTAGTTACATTTTACAATATTTACATTTCTGGTTGACTGGATAAGCTTGCATTCACACTACTCTGAATAAATGATCTATCAAATTCGATTTGTGTCGCTTCATTCCTTACTCAGAAGTTACATTAATATCTGTAAAGTAACATATCTTCTCTTACTTTGGCTCACCCAAAGAAAAATATGTTAGAAGATATTGAACCTAGAATAGGAACGTATCAGTGGGTAGACAGTTTGAACTTCATTATGATATTCTTAATGCAGGTTGGACCAGACTAACCAAATTGTTGAGTAGCCTTGGGACAATATTATTTCTCCATTTTATACTTATACTAATTTATATTCTACTTGCTAAAGCTATGTTAACTACACGCATATAATCAATGTAACTTAACATTTACCTGTCTGCGCTATTTAATATTTTACTATGGAAAAGTTGTCACGTGTATATTGCTATCCCTTTCTGTCTTTGGAATTCCAAGTAAATTTAAACAACATATTATAGGGACAGAACGGGTGCTTGAAATTTGAAACACCATATTTTTCTTTTGGGTTTGGAAATTACAAGGTATGAAGCACCGGCGAAAGTTATCGGTCTTAATCATCGTTTTGTCCAGTCATGAGTAGCTCAGCTCAAGACCCTTGGCTCACTATGGTCTTTCAAACATAATACACGTAAACTATTGAGTAAGTGTGGACCACTACACACTATATAATTGTAGGTCTACTTTATGCTAGCTATTGAGTGAAGTACGCAACGAAAACTACAAATTTCAGATACACTCCGTTGAGGCAAGTATAGTTTAGAAAATACAGACTTTATGGTCAATATATATCAGATCACGGACCTTACGTATGAATATGTTTAATTTGTTTGGTAGGAAGAATAGTTTAGGAAGCTTTTATTTTTTACAGTTAACATTGATCACATGACTTGACATATGAATATATTTAATTTATATGGTAGGAAGAAAAAATTATAAAATACACACATAATTTTTTATCAAATGTCTGCTATAGATCACATGACTCTTGACTTAATTGTGTTTTCCTGTCAAAATCCTATTATAGCCGTCCTTTACCGTAGATAAGAATCACATCGTTATTGATACAGAGGGGTGGGAGACACTTAGTGTGCACGTACACCTGATCAAATATAATGGTATGACACAAAGACCCGCGTTATCAGGATGTACACGTTGCGTGATAATTAGTATCATTGTTGTCCCTAGAGCCTTACATCCTAGGTCATGTAGTGACATGGGTCCCTGGAGAAATACGGTAATTTTCTCGTGGATATGGAGAGTAAAATTACAGCGCTGTACTGCACTAGTACTAGCCCATATTTTCCAGTTTGGACATGGTTAGTATAGACCCTAATCATCACCGAGTAATGGTCTGGGGCCCCAGATCTGGAAAATCACAGTGAGATATTATTTTATGCTTGACAGTCGACGAGAAACGATGCTCCCTCGCCCTCACGGGCCAACACGTCACGGGAGAAGTGCACGATGATTAAGGCTTCACGCTCCCCCCTTCCAATAAATAAAAATCTCCCACGCTCCCAAAACCCTGGGGTCCGACGACCGAGACTGTACATTCCCACCCAAAACCCTGAGGCACACATTAAAAACCAGCTGACACGTTGCGGGAGGAGTGCCCGACTTCAAAGATTGCACACACCCCACCAATAAATAAAACAAACTCCCAACCAAAACCCCGGGGCACACATTAAAAACTCATGGAGCGCACACAAAAATGTAGTAAGCACACTTAAAAATCAGGGATGAACAATTTACGGGTGCGGGGAATAAATTATGGATGTGGAAAGGGGACCAGAGGCTGGGGTGGCAGTACTCTACTGAGCCTCTGCTAATTATAGAAACCAATCACATGCCAGTGTTATTATAGCAGCCAATCAGCTTCTTGTGACAGGTAGTCGTACCAGACTGCTTCTATATAATGCATTGCATGATTTCTTTTTTATATGGAATATTAAAAACGATGGGTTTGGAAACGTTATTATTTTATTTAACATTTTTTTAAACTGACATTAACACGAGTGAAGACGCAGACAAAAGTAATTTTACTATAAAGAAAAATTTATAGAAAGTCAAACACGTTAATTACTTGAAAAGAAGGTCGTAGACGTATCGAAAAATATAAAAAATGTATATGAATTACTTATTAATAGAATAATAGCTATGTATTTCAAAAAATTAATAATAAATATATTTGTCTATAAACAATAGTTTTTTAGTTTATCGTATGACTCGATATAAAGGAATAGAGAAGTAAAATGTTGCAAAATATAGATGTTCCTAGTATATTTACTTTATTGAAAAACATTTTCTCATTGTTAAATAAAACAACTTATGTAAATAATATTGATTTTTAATTATCAGGTGTTTGACGTGTTGAAAGAAATTAATCCCGACTTTCATCAAAAGCTGGTGATGGTGCCAGGCGATTGCTCGCTGCCCATGATTGGTCTAAGTCCATCGGACTACGAGATGCTTACTCAAAAAGTTAATATTATTTTCCATCTGGCAGCAACTGTAAAATTTGATGAGAAGATGAACATCGCAGTCCCCATGAACATTGGAGGAACAAAGGAAATAGTTGACCTTGGTCGGGCGTGTGTGAATCTAAAGGTTAGTTTGTATTATTAAAAGAATAAGAGGATAATACAGCCCAATTAGTGCGTACTTGGAATTTAAGTACATCTCGTCTAGTCTAGTTTGCCATTGACGAGAAAATCTACGTTTTAATCTCAATTTAAGAGGGTTATTTGCTAGCTTGTTTCTCACTTTCCTTCCTTAAACATTTGGGTAATATTCCTATCATTTTCACCTTCCTCATTTTAACCCATTAACGAATTTAATGCACACATGCCGGATGTGTAGATGGAGGTGGAGCAAAAAAATAATTCATTATAGAAACATGAATGTTCTTATTGACTCGAATACGTTCTCATTACGCAACCAATGTGTGAAAATATTTAAATTTTATATCAGCTCTTTGTTTCGGTTAATTTTGCACTTTCCAAGGTCAACGTTGCAACAAGGTCACAACTGAATTTAAATATAATAGTCACAATGGTATGGTTGCCAGACGTCCTGTTTTTCCAGGTTTATCCTATTTTTTATATGATAATCTTGGTGTCCCGAAAGATCACTTCAGGACCCATGATTTTCCCATTTTTTAAATTCTTTAGTTCTGTAATTTTTTATCCTGCAATCAATGATGTAGGAGGCCTATTTACAATATATTTTTTCATGTTGGTATGCATAAGTATAACACAATTCGGTAAAGTTCCGTCTATTATATAAGTTTAATGATTATATTCTTTTTGAATTTGTACGTCATTGCGTAATTGTGAGAGTGTAAACGTAAATGCAGAGATATGTTTGTTTCGTGGTTCTGAAATGTATGTATATATTAAATTTAAATTACTGTGTTAAAATTCATGAAATGATGTAAAGACAGTGAAAAATGAAGTAGCCAAAATCTTATCGCAAGTACGAGTAAACTTTTAAACATTGATTATCATTTATTTTGATTAAAATATTATTACTGTTGTTTTCATTTTGTTTCTCTAATAGGCATTTATTTAATGTTTCGTAAAAATTAAAATAACATTGTGATACTTTTTTTTGTCCCGGTTTGATTGCACTTGCAAAATCTGTCAACTCTACACAAGGGGAGATTCGTGGAGTTTAGAAGCTTTGAATCCTCACTACTTTCCAGCCCCTCTTATTTAGAGAAGATATTTTCTAGAATTTTGCATAGTTGTAAAATTTTAAAATGGCTACTTTGTAAAATTCCGATTCTATGCGAGTATAAGATTGGTCTGTTTTGATTGTTTTTTCCTTACTTATAATACTTTCAAAATTAATGATTTTTTTTTACTCTGGGTTGGTTGCCTCATACCAGTAAAAGGACAAATTTCACAAACCTTAACGTCTTA
This sequence comes from Timema podura, assembly GCA_033556935.1. Lineage (NCBI taxonomy): Eukaryota > Metazoa > Arthropoda > Insecta > Phasmatodea > Timematidae > Timema > Timema podura. The sequence continues at coordinate 56,895,950 of JAVRXN010000002.1, read as the reverse complement.
CTATCTATTCAGAATCTATGCATTTAAATAAACTATGTAGGTAAAGGAAGAAGGTGATGGAATTTTTGATGAAATGTAACTACATTTGTGTGGAGGTAGAGTGGGAAATTATTAGTGGAAACAAATCTCAGTACATAATTATGAGATTTGAACACAGCCTTCCCGTCACTAGCAAACTAGAGCTTTGATCCTGACGATTCTTTCTCATGCCAACTGATTATAGGTTCATACGAGTCATTTTTGCTATAAATTTAAAATCATTAAATGTAAGTATTACCAAAATATTTTAAGCTTATATTTCTTCAAATGCATATGTTGGTCAGCTAAATACCCATTTAAGTGTTTTTTTTAAAATTATGTAAATATAAACTCACACAATGAAGTATTTTAGATGTAACATATTTTTATAAAACCAATAACTTTCAAGCTAAACACAAATATATATATTTTTTAACTTATCGAACACTTAAAGGTAATGTATTGCGACCGTAAAAAATATCCAACCCGAATAGTTGATGGATGTCGACGTCTGATGACCCCCAATGCCGCAATGCCGTCTCTCTGTGTGTCTTTTTAATCAAAAAATTAAGAATAATTTAATAAAAAGCTAAAAGAGAAAAGATCGATTTTCTCAAAATCAGCTCAAACATCTTTGACTAAAAATTCATATCTAGGCGTTGATTAAGATTATAAATAAACTGGCTATTTTCACTTTCCCATGAAAATGACTGTTAGGGTACATACCTTACAGAAGCGGATTTCCGTATTTCCACAACTATTTGAAATACTATATAACTTATCATTGGAAAATTGTAGTACTACTAAAAATAAACAAATTTTATTTGAAATATATTTTTATAAAACCAATAGTTTTTGAGATATTGTTCAATATATTAATACAATTTTGTGAGCTTTAGTTATAAAGATATATTACTTATATTAAGTTAAAACTCAATAATTATTTAATGCAATACAGTAAGCAAATAAGTAAATCTTTCAAAAAGTTGATGTTATTTTTACTTTAATCACTTAGGAGAAATATTTGTACAGCACAGGGGTGAATCCAGTATTTTCTTGAGGAAGGGGGTGGGGGTGGGGGAAGGACGCGAGTGCTCCAATCAGCATCGGGTCGAGGAGGGGTGTGGGAGACTCCTCAAGAAATTTTGAATGACATGCAGTGGACCTAATTTCACAAAACCTAACGTTTAGGATCTATGACTTTGGGTCATATAAAATTAGGTCCAGTGAAGTTAGGTCTTGTGAAGTTAAGTCTTATTAAATTAGGTCTTATGCCTTTAAGTCCACTGCCTGTTTGAACAGTTTAGGATATTTAAAAGTAATCTATGAAAATTAATTTTAGGTCAAGTGCTTTTAGGTCCAGTTCTTTTAGGTCTTTTAGGTCTTTTAGGAGCTATAAAATTAAGTGCTGTGAAGTTAGGTCTTATAAAGTAAGGTCTTATGGGGTTTAGTTCTTATAGCATTTAAGTCTTGTGCCGTTAGAACTTGTGCCACTAGGTCTTATGCAATTAGGTCTTATAAGGCTAGGTTTAATAAATTATAACTTCATTATCATTAGAAATATTCAGTCCCATCATGACCATCAAATAAGCAACATTAAAATAATCCATCACCTCCTAGATTTTAGAACCAATTACCTTTCCTTGAGGGCCTGGGGTTGAGGGTGTATATCGGGACCTGCATTGGCTGAATACAAGGAGGGGGGGTAGGGAGCCATTTTGATTTTACACATAACACTATAAGGTTAAATATAACTTTAATTATATTTTAAGAAGATTTTATTCCGATTTTTAATCCCATGATGATAACTCACCACTGTGGGCTTTAGGGCTCGGAGGACAAAACCTGTCAAAAATAATGTTAATAGTATAAAAAAGGGAATTTTGCAGCAAAAATTGGTGTGTCAGGAAGAGGAAGGTAAGTCAAAGGGAAGAAATGGCATAACCTTACGAGGAAGCGTGGGTAATTTACCGTTATGGAGTTAGGGTTTTGAGGATGTGGTGTAGAGGATGTATTCAGAATATATCAGGTGCATCAGTATTTGCCTGGAGAAAGAATGTAAATTCGTTGTTGGGCGTACAGAATTTGTCATCATGAGGTTAAATTGATGGGCTTTAGGGCTCTGGCTCCACCACTGCTTATAAGCTATAGAAGTGGCGATCTTCGATTTTGGTGGTGGCCATCTTGAATTTACACATCACGTTGCGATCCTTTTGGATTTTCATATAAAGTTGTAAGGATTTTTGGCGACCATCTTGGATTTACACATAAAGTTTTAAGGTATTTTGGTGGCCATTTTTAATATTCGATTAATATAGGGTAGTTAATTAATCAATGCAATTAATAAGTGACGAAGAGGTATGATATTATAATATAATTAAGTTGCTCTTAGCTTTTATTGCCTTTTGCTTACAGAAGCCGTATTATATTTAATGTTTGCTAACTCTAATGAAATAATTTAGCTTAAAACTTAATTACATGGGGTTTAATTACAAACTGTGTGTAGGCCTAGTAATTTTACATTCAAACTATCATTTAGGTTATGGGGCTTGTAGGAAGTATTACTATTATCATTTGAACGTAAGCCTTCTACACAAAGTGTGTCATTCACACAAATGTAATACAGTTTTTAGCTTTTTAACTTGTTTCATTATAGTTATCGAGATTTCAACATAATATGGTTTCTGAAAGATATGAGCCAACTTAAAAAAAGTTTGTATTATTATTATAATAATACTTTCCACAAGCCTATAACCTAAGTGATAGTTTGAATGCATGGCAACTATTAAATAAATGTAATCAAGTTTTAAGATACCTTGTTCATTATATTTATCGAACTTTCAATATAATATTGTTTCTGAAACAAATATACAAGCTAATAACCAACTTTAAATATAAGTGTAGTCGTGGCAGACTGTAAACAACATTGATGATAAGTACATAAAAATTGAAATATAAGGTTTTTTTCGTATTTGTACAGTATTACCTGTAAAACTGGATTGTATATCCTTTAATGTAAGTGTTTCTTCAGGAAAGTGTGGTGTAATACTTTACTATTTTCAAACAATAACACTTTTATTCATCAGAAACATGTTTTCGCATAAGAACATTTAAATAAACCGCTTAATATTTCCCCCCCTCAGTGTAGCAGACGACACATTTGAGCGTCACGCTTTTATCCTTGGAATGTGCATGTGCATGTCCATCCAGTTATATTATAGAGATCAATGTCTCCAGATCTGCTTATACGGTATAGGAGTGGCCATCTTTGTGATTTTGGTGGCGGCCATCTTGGATTTCCACATAACGTTGTAAGGTATTTTGGAGGACATTTTTAGTTTTTCAAAGTGATTATTTAGTGTAGTTAATATATTAGGACCTAATGTTAACATACTTTGGCTTTCAATAAAATAAAAACTCACATTTTATAAATAGTATTTGTATAGGCTACCTATTTATTTGAATGTTGAGGCTCTCAAGACTTTTGAATTTCGATGGTTAAAATATAATAGTGTATAATATGTATTTTAACAAGAATTACTCATTAATTAACTCAACAAATAAGTGAAGTTTGCTAATGTCATATGCCATAAGATTAAGCTGGTAAAATACAATCATCCAATAATGAGATTTGCTTTGTTCCCTCAATAACTGCAATTTAGCCCGCATCGAATGATTCAGAGAATAGACTGAATTTTTGATAGGCGTGACCTGGTTCAAATTCCAGTCAAGTGTACTGAGGCCTGAGGGTGAGTTTTAATAAATGGTTTCTGATTTTTCCTCCACGCAAATGAGAGTACATATCCTCTTAATTCTACATTTCTCTTTCTTACACCATTGTGAAAATATGTGGATAGCCCGAGCGTGCTATTAAACACGTGATACGGGTAGCATAAAAATTTGGGCCATGATTATTGCACAGTTAAATTTTAATTTAGTTAATAATAATCATGTCCCTACAATATATTTTTAATATATTTTTATTGTAAATACGGTTAAATACGTGAAGAGAGAATGAATGGACAAATAAATGGGAAAAAACTACTAGCATACCAGAAAAGGATAGACGAATATTAACTTCCTATTTAAAAGTTGTCCACGTCAGTTGAGATTATTAACATTGAGGAAATCCTGCTGTCAGAGATTTCATCTTACTTCTAATTCGAACTATCCGCATTTAATTTCACTATTTTAAAGTGACCGAGAAAGGAATAATTTAGGGAAAATATTCCCACATTTGTTTGAAAAGAGAGTGAGGAATCATCTAGGAAAAATACCTTTGTACACATGGCTGAGATTATAATCCCATCTTTCTTGTCAGTGGCAAACTAGATTAGATGAGCTTGACATTATTCCACATTCCAAGCGTTTCGGCCGTGTTTATTAAACCACTTCTCTAAATGTATGTTTTATATGACGAGAGCGATACGCCGAGCAGTATTTGAACTACAACCTTCTATTCCCCAGAAAACTAGACAATAGACAAAACAATTCTGACACCTTTGTCTGTGTTCCTATCATTGTGTTAAAAAGAATGTTCTTTTAGGATTTATGCTGGCATGCCATACAAATTTAGGTCTTATCAATTTAGGTCTTATGTCATTAGATCTTGTGCTTGTTGGCTTGTGAGGTTAGGTCTTATGGGACTAGGTCTTATAAAATTAGGTCCAGTGAAGTTAGGTCTTGTGAAGTTAGGTCTTATAAAATTAGGTCTTGTGCCCTTAGGTCCCCTGCCTGTTTGAACAGTTAAGAATATTTAAAATAATCTATGAAAAATTAATTTTATTTAGGTCCAGTGCTTTTAGGATTAGTAAAGCTAGTAGCTATAAAATTAGATCTTGTGAAGTTAAGTCCTATAAAGTTAGGTGTTATGGAGTTAAGAAATTTAGTTTAGTAATTGTGAATTTTGGTCTTATAATTTTAGCTCCACTCCCCCATGTCCAAAATTTTGACCTAAAAATACTTCAAAATTTGAGAGTAAATCCTTAAGTATTTTTTCAGTGTAGCGTTAGACTTAAGAGTAATCTACTAATGAAGGGTATAACTCAAAATTGGCGATTAGAATTGAAATTTATTATAAGCAAATAATAAGAATATCAACAAATAGTGATTATTAAGAGGGAAATAAGTTTAAACATTATAACAATTATTATATAACTAATTTTTTTAGCTATTCAATAATTAATCAGACAAAATAGATGGAATTATTCAGGTTTCGATAGTCGAACTTCAACTCGACTCAATAGAATAGCTAGTTATTTCTAATTCTAAAGCGAAATTTTACTACTAACCATACTAACACGTTATGTGTGTGGAATTAATCAAAGATTATGTTTAAATCACGTTATTTAAAAATAAATTATTTTAAAGATATTTATTATTAATCATTGAAATAGTAATAATAAAAATGATAAAATAAATTTAAACCTATGTAATGTTTGTGCAACAAGATGAGAGGTGCGTAATTTAAACATGGGTAATTTCATTAAAGCCTAAATTCATCACTTTAATACTTAAGGTGTGGCCGAAGGGAGCGCAAGTATTTTTACAGATTTTTTAGTATTACATTTTTTTGTTCAAAATAAATCAAATATTTCTCCAGTAGCAACATAGAGTTTAGTTTTCTGCACATGTTAATATCAACATATCTTGAATATGTTTCAAGGGTATCCTAGAATTTTGTCAAAACTTTTTAAATGAATAAAAAAAATTTGACAAAATTCCAGTACACCCTTGACAGATATTTAATATCTGTTAATATTAGAATGTGAAGAAAACTAAACTCTATATTGCTACTGGGGAAATATTGGATTTATTTTGGCCAAAAATATTAATGCTATGAAAACTGTAAAATTACTTGCGCTCACTTCTGCCGCACCTTAATGTGATTAATTGCCGTTTATGAATCATTTAATAATATCAGCAATAACAATTTTAAAAATGAAATCTACTTAGTGAGATAGTATTGCGTGTCAATAAAACAAGTAGTGACTTTAACATTGTTTTAATAAGTTTAATTTCATGAAGGGGGTGGGGGGTGCGCGCCCCACATAACACCGTCCTGGAACCACCCCTGGTACAGAAATGATCTATCTCTCTCATTTTAGACTCAATAGTCAATAATTACATATTATATTTGTCAAAATTTACAAAAGAGAAATTTAGCACCAATGCGATAACAATAAAATGTGCATCTCCTAAAAATATGCCGAACATTTTAACTGGAAGTCAAAATTTTAATAAGAATTGTTGACCTTTGGGGACACAAAACCGATATTCTTTATTGGTCAAAATATAAAAATTAAGAGGTTAATTTAAAAAAAATAGAATTATGAAATTTAAAACCATGAGTAAAAAATGTTCTACGTATGTATAGCGCAATTTGATATCGGGTTCGCTAGTGTATATTATATTACGAATTTTAAGTAACTATCTCCATTTTTAAACAATAGAGCTAGAAAGTGCGGGCGGATGTTCGTACCATTTATTTAGCTGGTATTTTCCTATTAAAATAAGATTTTTAGTCTTATTATGATATGAAAATATTGTTATTGCTTTAATGGGTAATATTTTTACTAATATTGAATATTTTTGTATTTCATTTTAAGATATTGTTTGATTTTTTGACTAATATTTGTGTTAGAAGTTTTCTATCATGATGTTATGTCATTTGGGAATCTAAAGGCACAAATTATTAATTAGACAAATCAAAAATGATTTACTTCAACTTTGATAGATTTCATGAAACCATTGTTTATCAAAATGAGAGTGCCGAGATTTACTACAGAAAAACTGGTTATAAAACCTTTGATAATTTTCCAAAAACTGTTGTTTTTCATATTAAGAGCATTTGGATTTTTTGCAAAAATTGGCTTATTTGGAATTAGATAATTTTCAAGATCCTATTTATACGATATACAAATTGCATGGGGTTTCTCTGTGTCCTCCTAGGGGTATTTCTCCTACTTCCCGATTAGTCAATAGAGTAGACATTTAGCATGAACGCTATTTAGCATGCCATTTTAATGATTCAAATCATTAACTTAAAAAACGCAAATAACGGATCAAAAATGGCTGACGAAATATACCAATTAATTCTTAGAGAGCTGAAAATTGGTATGAACGTTATTGAGCATGCCATATTTATGGAAAAGGTAGCTTGAAAAAGCTAGGATGGTGGATCCCTAGGGTGTCTGTGTGTCCTTCCAGGGGTTTTTCTCCCACTTCCTGATATTCTAGAAAGTTAAAATTTAGTATGGACCTTATAATTATATCATTCCCTCTTTACGAAACAATTCTTAAACTTTAAAAATTATTGATGGTGGGTCCAAAATGGAGGATTGAACGTACAAATTGAGCGTTAGAGAGTTGGAACCTGGTATGGAACATTCCATATTTATGAGATACTTCTTAAACTCATGAAATCTAAAAGGAATATCCAAAATAGAGGATGAAGTGCACTAATTGAGTCTTAGAAATCTGGTACCTGCTATGGACGTTATTGAGCATGACTTCTTTATGAGAAACTTCTAAAACTTGAAAAATCCAAAATGGTTGATCAAAAATAGAGAATGAAACTTACTAAAGGAAAAATTGGAGAGCTGGAATTTGATATGGACGTTATTAAGCATGCCAAATTTATGAAAAAAATCCTAAACTTGAAAAATCAAGAAGAGTGAATCCAAAATGGCGTTTAAAACTTTAAAATTGAGTCTTAGAGTGCCAAAAAGGCTTTCATGAACACTTATATTATGGCGCTTTTCAGCTTTTAAGGCTTATAAAAATTAAATTCATATTAATAATAAAAACCCGTTAAATCCCGGTAGTTTTAAATGTGATAAAATTCAAAAACTTTTTTCTGAAAACGGGGACGTGAGAGGAGGGTAGGATTTGCAAACAAAGTCAAACCAAATATTAGTAATAATAAATTCAAAGTTAAAAGAGAATTTAAACAAATATTAGCAAAAAATTATAGTCCTTAAAATCCAAATGAGCACAACTTATTTTTATTTCCAGAGTAGTTTATTTTTAAATTGAATTAGATTAATGCACATATAACCTGTTCGTTTTAGATTTTATTTAAGGATCTAGAAATGTTGAAAAAAATAGACTTAGTATTACTATATGTGAATAAAATTAAGAGTTTTCGTATTTGTGTGTTTGTTTGTCATGGAGGGTTGTAAAATATATACCCCACGGAGAGGGTTATAGTTTAGAAATGATCTGCCTCTTCGCACATGTGCTCTTCATAGCTGGAATTTTATTTTGGGATTAGATTTTTTAAATTAATTAAAACTGTTTTGGAATAAATAAAATGAAAATATTATTTTCTCTCTGAATAAAATAAAAGCTTTGCCAAAGGTTACTACTTAGTGCATTGTGTGGTTAGCTCAAGCATTACAGGGTACATATGCTAGTATAATGCATAAATTCGTACACTTCTAACAGTTTTCTAAAACTCACTTTTTTTTTAGGCAAATATTGATCTCATCGGATGTTTAGTAATTAATAAGATACTTAAATATTATGAGTAATTATTCTTCTTGATTTAGAATCATGTCAGATGAGTAATGAGTTAAAATATGGATACATTTCTAAAACTAGCTACAAAGATGATATGTATGTTAAGAATTATGTGTTTCATAAAACCATTAATTTATTCATAGATTAAATTCTTCACTTAAGGCTCATGTAAAATATAATAAAGACATAATATTTATATTCTTCTAAAATACGTGGGATCTGTGTTAGTGTATATAGGCCTATTATTAGGCAAAATAATATCTACCATTTTAAAAGGTTATCTGTTTTTTTATTTTTTTTATTTTATTTACATTTACAGAGTATAGTGTACTTATCTACCGCTTACTCCCATTGTAACCGAAAAGATGTTGAAGAGTGTTTCTACGATCCCCCACTAGAAGATGATGACGTTATCAATTTCTTGGCTACTGTCAATGAAGCCGTTATGGAAACTATCAAGCCTAAGTAAGTTTTATTATAATCACGCAGGTCCCCCATCGACTAAATGTCAAGCTAATCTAGTCTAGCTTTCTGGTGATGGGTGTTCTGGTGTTTCAAAGCAGAATTTTCCAAGGAATATGATAATATGATCCATTAGTGTCAAACTGCACTCTATCCACATTAAACGTTGTGGAATGCTCACTACTTGGTCACAAACTGCACTTTATCCCGAGGATAAAGTTCAGAATGGTTCCAATATGACCATTGGCCAATCAAAGCTTGCCATTTCCTACCTTTTGTTGTCTTGCTTACAGTAAGCTATGTTAAGTTCATTGAATGAGTTTTCTGTACGTGCTGTGATGTTTTATATTTTATTTTAAGTGATAAACATTGAATACTATCCTTAAACTACGTTAAATGGAATTGAGTATATCGCCAGATGATAAAAAGTGTCGAAAAGTTATTCCACGACCTGAAACATGGAAGAAAAATGTTTTAAAATCTAACAAGTTAGTGAGTTTTTTGAATATCACAAACTATCACTGAAAGCTATTTTAATGCATTATTAATACACATAAAATATAAATTTATTTGACGGAAATAGTCCAGTAGCTTCCTGATTCAGAACATTAATATCTAGGGTAATTACAATATTATTATTGGGCTACGAATCAAGCAAGCTGTGTGATTTTTTAGGTTAGTGGATGGTACGTGGGTAAGATAGAGTTTATAGCTTGATTTTTGTTTTGGTTGTAGGGGCATAGCATACAATATGCATAAATATCCACAGTGTAAACATGAAAATCACAAACTGTATCACTGCAAATCATTAAAAATACATGATTTTAAATATTTCCACGAGATGTTCTATCAAAAAACCCAAAAGATGTTCAGGATAACTTTATTGTAAAACACACAACAATCTCTAACATTAAAAGGAGAAGAGCAACAAAAGGAACGTAATCTGAGAAGGATTCAACAGCCAAATACTTCATTAGAAAAAGAGCACAAAATGAAGTTCGAGTTTGCAAAGAAGCATTTCTGACTATTCTCGGCATATCGGCGAGACGTGTCAATACCGTGCTCAAGAAATATTATCACACTGGGAATTTTGATGAAAAGAGGGGTAGTTTTCGAAAGAAAGTTGAATATATAAACAAGAAGAAATGTGTTATTTGGTTTATTAACACTCTCAAGAGTGTAGAATCAAACTACTGCAGGGAAAAGAGTGACATAAAATATTTACCTCCAGAGTTAATTATCACAATGTTGTGGAAAATGTACTCAGAAATTCAGACAAACATACTCGTAAAAGAAAGCTATTTTTGTTTGAATTTACTAACAATAATTTGGGTTTTGGATCTCCTAGATCAGATATGTGCTCTGTGTGCCTACAACTTCGAGGAGGAATTGCTTCAGCTTTAGATGAAACGGAAAAGACGACCTTAACAACAGAACTTCGTGTTCATGAAGCTCACGCTAAAGAATTCTTTGAACTTTTGCGCGACGAAGACTCGTCTAAACTTATACTGTCTTTTGACTGTGCAAAAAAATGCCATTGATTCGTTTGCCAGATCAGTTTGTGTATTATTCAAGACAGTTTTATATGTTTAACTTCACCATTGTCAGAGGAAAGAGCAACGCTCATCTTGCTCCTGACAATGTGATATCCTATGTGTGGACTGAAATTGAGTTTCTAAAAGATTCAAACACTATAGCTTCATGTGTGTTTGACTTTTTTATGTCTTATAATATGTCTGAGTACACCAAACTTCGTCTTGTCTTAGACAGGCCTGGTGGGCAAAATAAGAATTCTATGATGGTACGTATGCTAATGAAATGGTTTGGAGGGTATGCAGCATAAAATATTGAAAGTGTAGAGATGATTTTTACAGTAATAGGTCACA
>JAVRXN010000002.1:56810061-56880061 GCA_033556935.1 Timema podura | reverse complement strand
TGTAACGCTGCTTGTAGTAATACGGGCAACTACTTGTACCGTTTAGCAATTTGCAAGGGTCTTCCATTTACAGCATTGCCACGATCATTTTACAAGTGACGAGACAAGCCATTTATTCCAATATTGTGAAGCTTTAAAATATGTTCCCACTATTTTAAACCATAAATACGAATTAATGTATTCACCTGAGAGTGGTAGGTGTACAATTTAAGCATCGATATCTAAGGCGCTAGAATAGTCAGACAGAAATCCACAAACCTCTTGTAATTTTAAAACGTTCCTGGGCTGAGATATTCTTTTGTGATTGTGTGTGTGTGTGTGTGTGTGTAAGCACGCACGCGCGCGCACGAGAGCTTGGTCGTGAAACCAGTGGCTGATAGTGAAATATCCTCCAGAGGTAATCTTCTCCAATACTTCAGGGACTAGTTTTCTAAAAAGCTCTTCCATCCGTTGAAAGTATAGAATTTTTGATTTGGCATAGGGTATGTGGCCTACTCCATGTATGTAAGAAATCATTTGTTTTATATAGTGCTAAATAAATTAAAAATGTATCGTCATTACTGCTCTTTAAAAGGTTAGTAATACCTTCATCTGTCTGAAATATTGGACGTATATTTTTCCTGTGTGACTATCACTTTCTGACAATTCTATGCGAGGTTTCATATGTTTCATGAGCTTTTGCAACGAAGCGTTTTATTCTATCCCTCCTTGAGAAATTGCATCGTTCATAAAATGTTCATGTAATTATATGATTTCTTGTTGACGACCGCAGATAAATCCTTTGGAATGAGAGGATGTGTTTTTCTTCAACTCTAGAAACCACATGGTCACAGAGCATGTGGATAGTTGTTAACTTAGGATAAAATTATGCTCTAAGTTCTTTGATCCCACTGACACTCGTTATACAAGCCATAGCACATATATAAGACATAAGGAGAAGGAAACCTTCAATTCGTATGACGAAATTTTAACAATCTGATGTTGATTCTACAATACTTCAATCTCTTAAGTGTACTATGGTTTAGCAAAATTGACATAGCATTTTTTTTAACTGCTGTCCTACACTGTTTCTCTACATACTTAATTCCAGGGACGATGCATAATAGTTTTGTAGGGACAAGATCAATAATGAGAAGAATTTTAGCCTCGTAACATTATATGGAGTAGAAAGTTTTGTTAAGTGCATTGCAGATGGGAGTAGGTGATTTACAAGCTGTTTATCCAATAAACCCCAAAATATTGGGATGTTTATGTCATTACCCTGACCATGTCCACATCCCGAGTTAAAACAGATTCAAGACCATTTAGAAGAAGCCTTTCGTAATGCAGAACTGGGATTCACCACACAGTTTCAAAGGATTTTGGTATCACGTGTATTTTAAGAACGAAAAGCATATCCAACTTATTATATTAAGTGATAACACATAGGATGGCAAAAAAAATCTATAATTGGTAAGGTTGAACTTGACTATCAATGCTATAAAATGTATACACATGAAGATATACTATAACCAATTGCACAGTCATTAGGGAAAATAAAATGAATAAAATTCTCTACCCTGTTCGCGCTACTATTTAGAGATTAAAACTAAAATTGAGCAGGACTGTAAACACCATCACGGCTTTTATTTGTTTCGATTCTCTCAATAAAGTTTCTAAATAAATCTATAAATGACTTAGTGGTACAATGCAAACAAATAAATGATTTGTTAATGTCTACAGTCCTGCGCAATTGTAGTTTTAATTTACAAATAGCAGTGTGACCACGCGAGAACATTCAATTAATTTTATTTTCATAAGTGCGGTGTAATTAGTCGTAGTCAATTGAACCATGTGTATACCATTAATAACAACGAGAGCCAAGTTAAACACACCAGTAATTTATTTATTTGTATCCACTGTGTCACCCTTAACACAATAAGTTGAATATGCATCTAGTTCCTAAGATACACGTGATAATAACCTATCTTTGTTCAGTGTTTTAATCCTCTAAAACGTTATTTTAAATAATGCTATCGTTAATTTGGGTGGTAAAAGAAGATACAAAAATAAAATAAAATTTGAAGGGAAATGACGGCACCTTATTTTTATACTTAGTTATTAAATATATTTAAGCCCATGCTATACCAAACGATATGAATACACATATTGTATCAGCATTTCTGTTGCCTAGCTGTAAAATTTAAATTCAATTTGGCCATTATACAACTATTGAAAGGGTAAAAACACAAAACAGCATAAAGTAAAGAAGTGGGGCCTTTTTTTCCTGGAAAAGAGTGAAAATCCGCTAAATCTTAGAGATATTTCATTTGTTAAAGAGGGAATATTACTCAAATCTTTAATTAAAATCAGTATGAAACGAATTCGTTTAATGTAGAGTACCTTTAAAATTTTAACTAATATTTATGGTCTATACATTTATTGGTAAAGTTAGATGGAGTCTATATGATATTCTTTGACTTAACACAAGTTGCTTCTATTCAAGTCAAAAATTAATAAGATTATTTTAATTTAACTTCCTATTCTTAGTTATTTAAAAGTATATCGGTGTAAATAGTAATAGGGAGACTTTGAGTTAAGCTTATAATTTAAAATAAATTAAAAACTATTATTAAAATAATGTATTTTTTCCCCCAGGATTATTGATACTTGGCCTAACACATACACATTCACTAAAGCTATTGCTGAGAATATCATAAGAAAAACTGCCAGTGATCTTCCAATAGCAATTGTTCGCCCTTCTCAAGGTAAGATAAAACAAATCAATGACTTCAATCAATCCTCCCAGTGTCTCTGAGGGTCATAAGTCACCTCTTCTCTTCAACTCTTTCAATATTCGAGTACTAACTGCCTCTATCTTCAAAGTTACCAATAAGCACCATACCACCTTATGCCCACTCACCCCATGGATAGCCAACGGTAACGTAGGTAGATAACAAATTTTGAAAAGGTTATACTATATTAGTGAGGTAGCCTTGATTCCTTTTTAGAAAAGAGTTTGTTTGAGAGCGATATAAATATAATCGATGGTCGCATGGTCCAACCTCTCCTTCTTGAATTATATTAGAATGCCAGTAACAGTAGTTGCGTTTAGTGAAACTTTGTTGATTTGTAAATAAAAGCAATCCACTTCGCACATACTTATATAAGATAAATATGAATATATTTTTTATATGGACCCAAAAAATATTTCTCTTAGAATTATAGATTTCCAATATTTTTCAAAATGATGGTAGTGATTTACATTGTGTCAATTAACTCGTAAGCTAATAACATTTAATCATACCTATAGGTTAAATTGTTGAAATGCCCTTGTTTTAAATTATGATAAAATAAAATCTATCAACCAAATGTGTATTCCCATAGTTATATTTTTTGTTGGTTCCCTTAGGGGACAACTTTAAAAATGTATATTCCATGAGCCTATTTACCAGTCGAAACTCTCCAGTCTCCTCTTCACCATCTTCATCTACAAATATTATCCGCGGCAGCCAGTGGGTTCAGTAGAGCTTCTCGGGGTTAATTACATAATGGTAGGGGTGGAAACATAGCCTATTAAATAAATGAAGTTTTATGAGAAGTTGCGGAAGTTTTATTTGTGAGAAAAATTAATATACATTTTAAACCACTGGTTACTTAATGAAAAGAAAACAAATTACTTAATACATGAAGATAGATAAATATTTAATGTTGTGGTAATTTAGCCACATGGACTCCATTTTCTCCCACCCATCTCTAAACCCTCCTTGGCCAACTAAGTAGAACGAGACCATCCGCACTTATTAAAGGTCTGATCAGCTCGCATGCTAACCGGCAAGTGTGTTGCGTCTGACGTTTCCCTTCCCCATAATGTAAAACACAGAAGATAAATCAGATGTGGTGATTGGCTGGCTAGCTTCTCGCCAAACCTCCCCTTTCCTCTGCGAAGCCACATGTTCAAACCACAAGTGCATCTCACAGCTTCCGGGTACAGATAAAATAAAATAGCACTATGCTTAAAAGTGAAAGGTAAAAGTAATTCATTTAGATAACGCTAAGATTCCAACAAAGGTTTCACAAGAATGAAAACTACTAGATTTAAAAGTTAAAGGCCTAAATATGAAGTTAATGAATTTAAATTTAAAAAATATTGCTCACAGCTCTAGTTGTGATTTAGACAACTTATAATTAACATTAAATCCCACACTTTCTTATATTTAAGCATTTGATAGTAGTATAGAGATTAAATTAGGCCTAAAAGGTATAATATATTGAAGATGCTGAGCGCTATTTATTAAAAACGCCTAACTGATTGGAAAACAATAATATACTATAAGTTTAGTACTCTAAAAAGATATGTAAAATGTTATTAAATGTATTTGGAATGTTATAAATAATGGGCACTTGCAAGCCTATTATAAACATATTGAATTTTTTGGTTTTAAGAGTGGTATTAAATTAACAAAATAAACAATGGCAAACTAATACATGTATAAAACAAAATGTCGAGAGATAAGGGCCTAAAACCCCGACCACTTTACAAGCCCTCACCTTTTTAAAGCACCCCTTTTTTTAGAGCAGGGGTTTTTAAAACATTTTTGTATTGACTGCAAAATTTTAAAATTGTTAAACTAGCTATTTAAATATGGGTAATTGAAGTTATAAGGAACTAGTTGATAAAATAAAATAGAGTAATTTCATGATTTTATAAAATGTATGAATACATAAAAACAATATTTAGTGTTATTTTGTTTTCTCTTGATTTAAGTACATCGAAAGTTTAAATCTTTGTTTTTACAAGCTACGGGATCTTTAAGGGTGTCGAAGAGTTTACAAATATCCACTTCTTAAATATTAATTACTACTGATCAATTATGAATGATAGTTTGGTGTAAAATAACCCTTCTTCCCCCCCACCACCATCCAGATCGAGTGACCCCAGTGGAATATAAATTGTTGACATTATAAGTTATTTTTCAAAGCAAGGTTGTATTATCGTCGTTATAAATGAGTATAAAATTATCGATAGGAAGTTACTCTAGTAAATATATTTTTAATATGGACTAAAACGTATTTTATTATCTGAATATAATATCATAGATAATAAAATGTAGGTCAAGATGACTTTTTTGTTGACAATAAGGTTGAGGATCAATCCTCGTTCAGATTCATTGGGAGAGGGAAAGAGACGGGGGTCCTATCTCTAGTATGAATTGTAAAATAGCCCTTGTATTAAAACTTATGAAATAACATTTTTTATCAATAACCAGTATATTTGGGCATTACCATCTATTATCAGTTAATTCCTTGGAAACATTTGTCTCATATTTTCTATTTTTAATGTGAAATTATTTTTAAATTAGATAAATTATTCTTGAACATATAAGGTTTGTCAAGCAAAGCTATATATTACAAGAGTCTTTTTGACGATGGTCTGTAGCAGCATAGAAAAAGGATTTAATAGGATAGTAATACTTTTCTCAATGTTAGCAGTAATATACACATGTTCTATAATGTTGATTAAATTTGACATTTATTTTGGACTTTCATTATGTAAACATGAATATTTTATCTTTATTTCTATGATGTATATCAAGGTTTGGGAACGTGTGGCTCCGGAGCCAGAAAAATTGCTGCTCTTTTCATCAAATGTAGTTCCTTGAATATACAAATATAAGTTGTTCTTTTATAATTATGCTTTCCAACCTACCCTTCAAGGTGACATTTGTAGCAATGACTCATTCCTACCTATTACTTCTGTTACAGATTAGTGCATAGCATTGGATTAAGATCTTTAAATTCATACTAAATTAATATTTGAGATATTATACTTACATAAATTAAACTACATACATCAGCTCCATCTTTATATTTAGATTCCTAAAATAAACGACATATTACGCTACTTTAAATTTATGGTTTTATTATAATGACATATTTAACCAAATGTAGTAATGTCATGGAACATAAAAAAACAGCACCGGGGAACATTATTGGAAGAAGCCTAATATGCAGGATTGACACCAAATAAATTTAAATCAAGAAATACTGGGCTTAGAACTCATTTATGAAATATTGCTTCTTAAACTCCTACATTATCAATATTCGTTTTTAGGATAAAACTCATAAAAACCTGATGATTACTCAGCAGTAATAAATACAAATATAATAATAACACCCAAATAATTTAACTAGGATAATAGACACTAAGTACAACAGTAGCCATGTTTGTCATTTTTTAGTAAGATACATAAACAATATTTGTGTCATGATTTTACTATATGATAAATACATGATAAAGGTAATAAATTCAAAAAAGGTCCAATAACTATAAGAAAATCAATACGAACATTTTAGAAAGCTACAGTAAATATTAAAAGTGTTCAAACAAGGGCCATAATTTTCTATGGTCCACACTGGGTCAATACACTGAGTGTGAAAGGGTGGAGGGTGTGGGCAGAATTTCTGGCCCCAAAAATATCTGCTTGCACAAAACAAGTAGGCCTACATTAAAATAATATGTGCTGATAAATAAGAATTAGCAAAATACCTTATAATATTAAATTGATCGCCAACATAATAGAATTAGAAAAAAAAAATCCAAAAAAGCCTATAAAAACGCATTCTTAACTTAATTCTAAAGTATGTATGTATCAGACAAAATTATTTGAATCTACGAATAAATGGTTCATGGTGTTTTACAAAATCTTTATAATATAAAATTATATTATTTAAGTAGCAAGATGAAAATTAAACTAACTCATATAAACACTCTAAAAAATACAGGTTTATTTGTAATAATAAATGCTTGGTTGTTCAAAATTCGTGTGTACAATCTCATTCCAATCCTTACACGCTCATCTGTAGCAAGTTAATATGCCACACACAAAAATCTAGAGCTCACAGTTAATAATTTTCAGAAACCAATTAAATTAATGATGTCAAACAAAACTTTAAATGCTTTATATAAATTTTATTTTTCTAATTTAAAAAATTGTCAGAAACTAATAATCTGAGTAATAAACTGGTTTTCAATCAATTAATCCAATTAATCATTCTGCTGCAATTCATTAATAACATTGGAGAATATAAGATGTTTTAGCAACCTTGTAGGCAACCTCTCCCACTCTCCATGTCCACCCATAAGACTTCATCCCAAGATTTTACAGTCACTCCACCTTTGACGAAGATAGGTTTTTTGGTTCTCAATGGAACGGAACTGTAGAATCAGCTTTCACTTTTTCCTCAGCGACACAAACTTTATCCAACAGATCTTTCTCAACATTAGCTCTGTCCAAACACCATTAAGACACAGGAACACGCAGGGTTGCTAACGACGATATAACTGGTTAAAGCTATACACAACACATATTTCACAAGCTTTCAACTACAGGACGCGTACGGGAAAGCACTTTAGCCCGCAGAAAAGGCTGGTCTATTTATCTAACCGCAGTCTGATGGTGACAATATCTGAAGGGGTGGGAAGGTTTGGTTACACATTGCAACGCACTAAGAGCCACGCACCTGACTGCGTACTATTTCAAATAAATTATCTGCTATTACCTAAACTGAAAACATAACTTTGTTGAATCTATTATGTGAAGATAATATTGTCGTTAGAGTGCAAATATTAATGTAGCAAGGGTATGATTTATAATTGGGGGCCAAATAGTGGTACTGGAGGAAGTGTGCCTTTACACCCTAAGAACAAGCCACTCCTGTGAAAACAATATGCTAAAGACAAATATGAACAGTCGTGGTTGTTATTATCGTTAACAAGGAAGTGTTTAAAATACACCCTATGCTACTGCCAAATCATGTTAACTTTCCATGCATTGGCAGCTATTGTGGAACAAACAAATACATATATCTATCTACTTATATCTTGAAACAAATAGCCATATCGAAAAACCATGTATGTAAATAGTTTGAATTATGTCAATATAATATCCCCTCTTAATTTCGGTAAATTTGGTCTAGACATTTAAAAGCTATTGAGTTACACATTGGACATACAGATTAAATAACAAATAGTAAAAATGCATGTGTTTCTTTCAAAAGTAAAATATACATATCACATAACTTGGCATACATAAACAAAAATTATTTATTATCTTCAGTTAATGTCCTCCCTATCTTGAGCTTTACTATAAATTACCTATGACAGAACTTGATGCCTTTAACTTATATGGAATATTACTATAGTAGGCTAAATTTTAAGATAATAATGGCCGAATGGGAAGTTAACATGATATTTCTATTAGTCTGTTGCTAGAGTGTTATTTAAATTCTTAACCAACCACCACTGGCTAATACAGTTACAATGTAAATAAAATTTATTTAACTCCTTTACAACCATTTATGCTGTGTCACTCTTCTCTATTTTACGAGCACGCTAGGAAAGAGTTCAAAATATTGTGTATAAAGAAAATACAACATAATATTCTAAAGAAATGTCACCTTTCAAAGCACGTTTGGATTATTTCTCTATTTTAACTACGCTCACTTTTTGTAAAATAACTTAAAGAGTATTAATATCTGTGGATGATTTAAGATTTGTTTACACTTCCCTATGGTGAAATTTATATACTAAGAATAACAAGGATTAGCTATTATTTTTATGTTTAAAGTATTATTAATATTATAAATATGTAATTGTTAACACCTTATATTAATGTTTAATTATATAAAATTTAATTTAGTATAATACACAATACATTAATTTAGTTTACCTTGAAAATTGTAGTAGAAACGCGTAGAATAGAAACTTCTCCTCCTTATAGCTCGTGAACTGAAATGATTTGAAATCGATGGATCATTATTTATAGCTTATAATTATATATAAACAAAATACTCCATGGTGTGGGCCAACAAACGAGCTATACAAACCAAGCGGCCACTCCCGTTATCAGTGATATTGCCAAACATTGCGGATAGAAGGGGGTCATAGGTATTATACACTGGTTAAAACTGTGCAATAAAATTATAATTAGTGAATGACCTTAATTGATTATTATCATTCTAGATTTAGAAAAATATATTTATCTTTAAAAAAGCTGTTGTAAATTTGAAGGAAGGGGGTGGTTTATGGTTTAGGTTTTTTGTAATACTTTCTAAAAGTTCAGGTTTAGCCACTACTACCAACCTACTTAATGTCATAACTTTCATGTCACAGTTACTGGAACTCTGAAAGAGCCCGTGTGGTTGGATTGACAACGTTAATGGACCTAATGGTGCGGCAGCAGGCTGCTTTGCTGGTCTGGTAAAGACTGGCGTAGGTCATGCAGAAACTAAGCTAAACATGATACCCGTTGATATGGTAGCAAACTGCATCATCGCAGCTGCTTTTGGAGCAACCACAAGGTAACACATTTAAGCTCGACCAATTTATATTCAAGTTTTGCGGACTCAAAATAATATTGTTTTGAAATGTATTGTGTTCTAAGGTGAAATTTTGAGGTCCATAAATTACACCAGCCACAAAATATTGAACAATCACTAAAAAAGAGCTAGATCCATATTAATAAAATTAAGAATTTCTCAATCTCTTTTTCATAGATGTTGTGAGATAGGTATCTACACAAACAATAGATCTGAATTTTTTGCCATTTTTTTGCCCTTTTTGAATTTTCTGTATCATTTTTCTCCATATGCTCTTAGTTTCTTATCTCCCTTTTCTCGTATATTAAACTTATAATCCTTTAATCACTTTTACACTTTTTAGCCTCTTTATTACCTTCCTCTGACAAGATGTGTATTAATCACAACTTGTGAATGTGTGGAATGCCAGGCCTCCACCGTGGTTTGGATTCCACGTTAAACTGTAGGTCCTCCATTTCACCTCACAATCACCCTACCATTACACATTAGCGTAAGTGCGTATAACCCGAACGGGTAGTAAGACGCGGTGCTAATAATAATAATTTATTACCTTATTTACCCCTTTTTAAATAATTTTTTAAAAATAACATTTACCTATTTTAGTTTTTCTCTTTTTGCTTTTTTTTTAGTTTTTATGAATTTTGGTCTTTTTCCCTTAGCATATTTAGCTAGGGATAAGTAGGATACTTTAAATATAAATATGTAAAAATTTCAAACAAGAGAAAGAGTAAAAAGGATTATAAAGAAAATATAGTCAAAATGTATTTTTTTAAAAGCGTAAAAAGGTAAGAAAAAAGAATTAAAAGTAAAAGGCTGATTAAAAGGATTCGAAGGGTAAAAAGGATATGACTAACTATAAAGGCAAAAAGCAAAAGTGTAAAATAGTTATAAAAAAAGACTAAAAATTTAGAAGAAAGGAAAAATTAAGTCTAAAAATATTAAGATGGTAGAAATAAAGTTAAAATTATTATTATTTTATTATTATTATTATTATTATTATTATTATTATTATTATTATTATTATTATTATTATTATTATTATTATTAGCACCGCGTCTTACTACCCGTTCGTGTTATACGCACTTACGCTAATGTGCAATGGTAGGGTGATTGTGAGTTGGAAGAGCTACAGTTTAACGTGGTATCCGAACCACAGTGGAGGCCTGGCATTCCTCACATTCACAAGTTGTGATTAATAAAGTTAAATAAATGACATGGGACTCCGCACGAACTTTCTCGCTTTATTGTTTTAAAATGGAGATACTTACTCTAAGCTCGTAATATATGTGAAACTAAATAATTTACACTAACAAACTCTAGTAAAAATTGCGTTTTACTTACGTAAAACATTTTTTTACTCCAAGCATTAAATTTAATTATTTTATTTTTACCCTTATTTTTATCCTTATTTGGAGCAATAAGAAATATCGAGATGGGGTTCACAGAGGTCAACACTTCGTATTAAAATCTAAACTTCTGAATTTTATTTTTTTCATTTTATTAAGTCTTCCAGTCATCACGTTGCTAATAGATTCCTCATTTATATATTTTGATCAATTAAAATGGTAAATATTGACTGTTGAGTTCAAAATGATAGATATAAATCATTGCTCTACAAACATTTCCCCTAAAAGGTTTAAAAGAAAAAACATAACATTTTTGAGAGAATTAATAATATTTAATCACTCTATGGCATTAGAGAAATATTGCGTTAAAACATAAGAAGTATCTTTGTGCAACTCAAGCTCACAATATTGTATTAATATATCTTTGAAGCTATTGGTTTTATTAAAATATATTTCAAATAATTTTATTTTTATTTTTAACTGTACTACAATTTTGCAATGATAAGTTATTTTGTATCTCCAAAAGTTGTGGGGATATGGAAATTACCTCCTCTGTAAAATACCCTAAAAGTCATTTTCATGGGAAAATTAAAATATCCATTTGGTTAATAATCTCAATCAACGCCTAGATACCAATTTTAATCAAAATGGTTAGAACCCATTTTGAGATAAACCTTCTTTTCTCTTTTTACTCTTTAGTAAACTACTCTTAATTTTAGGGTTAGACAGACACACAGATTGACGGGATTGCAAAAACCACTTTTTAGTGTTCGGGGAGTCATGAAAAGTCAACATCTATCAATATCTCGGCTTGGATTTTTTTGACGGTCGCAATACTTTATTTACCTTAAGTGTTTGAAAAGTTAAAAAATGTATGTATATTTCGGTAGAGCTTGTAAATTAATGGTTTTATAAAGATATATTTCAAATAAAAGATTTTTACTATAAATATACCTACAAATTTGCAATGATAAATAATTTGTTATCTTAAAGAGTTAGGGCGATATGATAAAAGAAATGGGAATTTATTCATCATACTGGAACCCTTAAAATCATTTTAGCGAGAAATTTATGGTAGCCATTTGGTTCTTAATATTGATGAATGTTTAGAAACGAAGTTTAATCAAAATCGCTAAAGCCGATTTTGTTAAAATCGATTTTTTTCTCTTTTTGCCCTTTACTAAACAACCCTTAGTTTAAGGGTGAGATATTCAATTCCAAAAACCCTCGGGCCAAGCTTATGAAAACTCTAGATACCAAGTTTAAGCCTGATCAGTAAAATAGTTTAGGCTATATTCTGAGGTACATACAGACGAACAGATAATCAGACAGTAAGATAGATAGACAAATGGAAATTTAAAAACTTTTTCTTGATTCAGGGGATCATGTAACGTCGAAATTCGTCAAAATCTTGAGGTTTTTTTGACGTTCACAATACTTTCTCTACCTGTAATGTAGTGAGAAGGTAAAAATTTTAAATGAAGGTGAAGATTGCCGGATATTAAAAAGGATATAATGGGGGATAAATGGTAAAAATTGTAAACGGGGTGGAAAAGGGTAAACCATGTAAAAGATTAAGTGTGTAAATTGTTAAACTGGATAAAATGGGTAAATGAGGCTAAAAGGTTAAATGAGGTATAAAGGATAAACAAAGGATGAAAAGGCTTAAGATTCGGATGGGCACCTACTATATAAGAACAATAAAGTTGTGCCCGCCATTTCTTTAAAAATATGCATAGTAGCAACATGCGGTTTTTTGCATTGCATTAAACTTGTAAATTTAAAATGAACTATATTAATAAAAAAGTTACAAGTTAATATTTACTTTTTTGCAATAAGACGTAATTTCAATTAAATTTAAATGAAATAAAACACGAAATACAAGAATATAGTTTTGAATTTATCATATTATTATAGAGAATAAGATAATGTTCTATCATACACGACAAATATTTATAGTACAATAACGGGTACAAAATTTTTATTTTCAAATTAAATCATGTCTAAACTGTTGAAAAAGTTCATCAGCTTCCCAATAGATTGCTCTGTCTTCGAAAGCACCTCTCCCTCTCCACCCCAAACCCCCCTTTGGCATTCTCTTTCTTACCATATCTTTTTTCCCATGTAAACCCCGCTACTCCCCCTTCCTTCGAACCATTTATATCATGTTCAGTCAGGTAAAACCCTTGATTGGACACTAATTGTTTGCCACCTCCAAACCTGAGCTATTGAGAATGTTCCCTGTGATGTATTTGTATGATCTAGGTTAAAAGTTTTTTATAGAGTAAACTTGATTATGTTTACCTTATAAATATTTTGCATAAACAGTGTTTCCTTGATTAGATAAAACCTATTTGTATAACGTTGGTTTTGTAAGAAGATAGAGGTGAAAAGGATTTTTCTAAATAGTTTTATTCATGTTTTATAGACGAACAAGACTTTTCCCACTTATAGCAGACTTAATCTTGAAGATTTTAAGATTCAGTGGCGCATCCAGTAGTTTACTTAGGGGAGGGTGGGCATGTGTGTCATAGCTATTATTTCTATCCCCTGAAAATATTCATTAAATTATTTTAGTTTAATACATCTTTTATTTTAGAGAAATTACACACACACACACACGTATATACAGGTTGTTAAAAAAAAGTGGTTCAGAAATTATGGATCTTGTTGTACACATTAACATGTGTGGAATGATTTTAATTATGTTACATGACCTCTAGTTGTGCCAATACGTCGGTAAACTCAAATAATAATTATAATACAAATAAAAGTGTCTTGGAAATTATAGGTCCACAAACCTACTCACATAGAAGTAAAAGTAATTTTGTATTTTAGTAATAAAAAATAAATGGTACGGTGCACCACACATACTTCCTCTTGCTTTTATCTTGAAATAGACATTTACTAAAAACTCGTTAGGATTTGTGAAATGAGATAATATATACTGTTACTTACTCTATGCAAGGGGTGGCTCAAGGTCCGTGTGAACCGGGCGGCTACCTGGGGTGCCAAACATAGCTAGACATGGCCAAACGTAGCCTGGGCGTGATATTAAAATAATCCTCAAACCTAACAACTTCAAACCTAACATAATTTGGGCGTGATAATGAAATAATCCCCAAACCTAACGTAACCTGGGCGTTAAATGAAAATAATCCACAAATATAACAACCTCAAACCTAACGTAGGCTGGGCGTGATATGAAAATAATCCCCAAACATATAACTTCTAACCTAACGTAGCCTGGGTGTGATATGAAAATAGTCCCCAAACCTAACAACTCCAAACATAACGTAGACAGGGGTGATAGTGGAGTTGCTAAGCTTAATAATCGTTCAATTTTTTATACTAACATGAAATTTTACACATTTTTTAAATTTGTGGTTAGTAAAATAGAATCTAGTGCCACTCTTAAAAAGTTATTTTATATTTTCCTGCTTGAAATAATGGCGCCATAAACTTTTTTTTTTTTTTGCAATTATAACATAAGCCTTTCATAATGTCAAAGTGTTTGTTATACTTATAATAAAAAATAGAGAATGACATTGTCTACAAAACAGGTTCTTATAGTTTAATTTGTAATCCTAACAGTTTTTGTACAATCTCGAAGTGAAACGTTTAACGTATGTTTAACATTTGTGGAATTTCCCCTTCACATTTTTTCCTATCACGCCCAGGCTACGTTAGGTTTGAATTTGTTAGGTTTGTGGATTATTTTCCTATCACGTCCAGGCTACGTTAGGTTTGGAGTTGTTAGGTTTGTGGATTATTTTCCTATCACGCCCAAGCTACGTTAGGTTTGGAGTTGTTAGGTTTGTTGATTATTTTCATATTTTCCTAGAGTACAATCACCATGAGAAATATGATAGCTGGCAGCTAGCAGAAGATTTAAGAACTGTCAAAATAAAAAACAAATTAAAAATAAAATTGTTTTTGTGAAAGTTTTGACTGCCAAAAATGACAATAAATCAACATAGTATTATGGTCATTACAGATAATATGGTTTGGAAAATTGATACATGAGATTTGATTTGCTAAATTTTGCTTGCTTTTAGCTACCTACACTCCTATGGTGAATGGATTATATTATCCACCAGTTAAGTAAATAGGTGCCAAAAAGCTATACCGCCTGGGTGCGAAATTTACATTAGGTCGCCCCTGACTCTATGGCATTAGGAACAAGGAAAACTGTTACAGAAAAAATGAAGAAAAAAGAAACATCTTTGTCAACTAAAGAGCATAAGAATCAAATTTATTTTCAAAAACCTGTATTAAAAACAGTGGTGTAGTCGTAAATTTAGCAGTGCCGAAGCGCAAGGTCATAGCAACCCCAAAGTTGAAGTGGGGTTTTGGGACCCCCAATCGCCGTAGGTGAAAGGCTTGCACAAACATAAATGCCTCTAAAAGCTATTTGGAGCATCTTTTAATGATGACTAAGGCAGAAACTTAATTAACGCGCTTCCCCTAAAATTCCTGGAATTCACATAAAGCACTGTTAATTTCATCAGAATTTATTGATTAATCGTATGAAAAACGTTTTAACATAGTATTGATAAAAAATCAGTTAGTTAACTTGGAATTTCAAAGTATAAAACTTTACTAAACTTTTTTTTTTTTAATATTTTGCCACGAAAAGCAGTGCCAGAATGCGTTCACCAGGGTTCCCACTCCACTACACCCCTGATTAAAAAGTATATATATATATATATTTGTTTATAGCTCAAAACTTATTGGTTTTATAAAAAAAATAATGTAAAGTTTCATAGTATGCTACAACTTTAAAATGTCCCATGTAAAGTACCCTCAAAGTCATGTTCATGAGGAAATGAAAATGTCCATCTTGTTTATATTGATAAACTATGTTTAGATATCAAATTTAATCAAAACCATTAGAGTGAATTTCAATAAAATAGATTTATATCTTTTTGCCTTTCAATAAACTATCCTTAAATTTAGGGTTAGATATCTAATTTCAAAAAACCCTCAGGGTTGGGGGAGGGGGGGGTGTGCCTTATTTAAACCCCAGATATAAAGTTTTAGTCAAAACGGTAAAATGGTTTCGGTTCTAGCCCAAACTAAGGTACAAACAGTCATATGGCCTTGCAGAAACAATTTTTTTGTTTCAGGGGGCTATGAAACGTCAACATTTTTCAAAATCTCGGCTTAGAAATTTTGACGATCACAATATTTTCACTCCAAGGTGTCGAGACAAAGTAAATATTAGTTTACAAAGTTTAGTTACCCACAGCTGTTGCTTGCCGTTGGTTTGATCGCCATTGATGGGGAGGTCAAGGTTTGAATCTCATCTGCGTAAACTGGAGATGGTTTTTCCGTTAAATGTATATATATATATATATACCTTTAACGGCTTTCCACAAGTGATTTATCATTCTAGTTTTCCCATCTTTACTCCATGCAAATGCGGGTTCACTTCCTCTTAGCTACCTTCTTCATCTCTACCCAATCAGATTGAGCCGTTAGTAACATGTGTTCTAAACGTAGCAATAAAAAAGAAAATACTTGGTTTTGGATGGGTTATAATCATATTATAGTAATAAATTAATAATTATGAATGTAAACATGGTTTAGAGAGCTTTATTTAATTTTGATTTTTTTAGATCATAAAATACATTGTTCTAGTTATTATGGTGTCCGAAAAAATTTAACGGTATGGCCTATTTTTAAAGTGAAGTAGGCGTAAAGTACGTAAATTATATTTAATTGAAATAAAATTTTAAAAATTACTATTTTTCACCAACTTTGGCCACCTTTTTCTAACTCAATAATTTTTTTAAAGATATTTCCAATTTTTTTTATCAGGCAATCACCTAGAACAAAGTGTGGTTTTCACTTTGGTTTTTATATATTCTGTACAAACAAATTCTGGTGCACTTATTTTAATTCTAACCTCCTTATATCTTGTATTTAAATAATTAGCGTAAGTTGTGACCGTAAAAACTATGTCACTGAATAAAACAAAAAAAAGGCTATATATTTTTTAGTATAGGGAAGAAAATATATATTTATATATTCCTACAGTAATAGATAAACTAAGTAAGAATGTCACAATTTACTGTAGATAATGATTTCCCAAGGTAGCTCAGAAACATTATACTTTGACAGGGATTCGAGCCCTAGTCCTTTGACTTTGGACGTCATTCTACAGACCCCGAGATATCGGCTAAAAACCCGGCATCATGGAGAGAATAACGGGGATAGATTGTCTTTTGTTGAGTATCAAGTAACAAAGTTGATAGGATTGAACGCTTGGGGGGGGGGGGATCTGTCTGTGGAATGTAAGGACACTCTGATAAGGGGGTAAAATAAAGGGGATGAGAGGGGTCGGTGGGGTGACTGCTATAACTACAGCAGCGCATCTCTGGTGAGGTGATAATACATGGAACTACTTGGACAAGAGATTTGCAAAACTTCGAGATGTCCATTCGAATCTTAAGGGCTTAACGGTGTGCACAAGCTGCTAGGGACAGGCATGTTCCGATAGAGTGTAGTATTATCGGTTTGTCGTGCTCGTGACGGTCCGTTTAGAGAGGGAGATAATAGAATCATTACCTCTTCTCTCACTTAACTTATCGCTTTGAGTACAAATATAAGTAAGGAAAGAAGGGATTAGTAGCCAAATAGGAAATGTTTACAGAGGGGTTTGGTGGAATACAATGCTATCGTTAGAAGGACAAATACTTTTAGCTATGCCTAGCTCAATTGTGGATCCAGGGCAAGTTGTCTGGGTATGGGGGCTTGGAAGGGTAGATAGGTTTTCATGAGGCTCCCTCAAATATAAATGTTATTATTATTACTATTAGCACTGCGTCTTACTATCCGTTCGGGTTATACGCACTTACGCTAATGTGCAATGGTAGGGTGATTGCGAGATGAAATGGAGTACTTACATTTTAACGTGGAATCCGAACCATGGTGGAGGCATGGCATTCCTCACATTCACAAGTTGTGATTAAGACACATCTTGTCAGAGGTGAAGGAAGGGTTTGGTAATCAGATAAATCTGTGCTGGGACCGAGGATTGAAACCTGGACCTCCAGCACAGAAGTCTGACACCTTACCCCTAGACCACCAGGTCACCTATAAATTTAATCAATTTTTCTGTTGAGGGAGTGAGGGAGGGATGGGGAGGAGTGAAAATTGGTTTTCACAAGGCTCCTTCAAGGATAAATTTAATCATTTTTTTAGTAAAGATTTTAATTTATAATAATTTTGATATTAATTCTGTCAATTTATAAAATATTTTAAATTAACAATTAATAAATAATGATGATGATGATGATGATGATGATAGTAATAATGATGATAAATAATAATAATAATAATAATAATAATAATAATAATAATAATAATAATAATAATAATAATAATAATAATAATAATAATAATAATAGGACTTTAGGAAAGAACACAATTTTAACTATTTTGTAATTTTGATTCAAAAATAACATAAAACAAAAAGTCGCCGTCACAATAAAAGTAATAAATATATACTGTACATAGGTCTAAAGTGTTTTAGTATTAAAATAAACAATATATATTTTAATACTAAATTAATAATATATATTCTGGTAAATTTTAGTTTTAATCCACTTATTTTGCTCTAGAGCTAATTTGAAAGAGCTGTTATCTAATTTTGATTAGGTCATGTAGGAAATAGTATGAGGAGGGTGTTAATAATCAGTCATTCTTTACAACCTCAAAGTATTGGTTTCAATATTTATGATTTTTTTCTATGCAGGAGGGGACTATCGCACACAACTTCACCTAGATCCGTTTCTGGCCTAGCCGGGAAAACTTAAAGAAATATATGACTTATATGACTATTCATAACCAATTCACTGTGCTGTTTATAAAGATAATTACATATTCCAATAAGTTCATATAAAAATTTAAATACACTTCTTGGAATATGTGAGATGAAAATTACATTAAAGTTTTTTAAGTAAGATAGACACTTTTTGAATTATGATATTCAACGAAATACAAGTGTAATGATCTTGATATTTTTAGATACAATTATATTTAACTATGACTGATTGCCATTAATGATATGATTGAAATAGCTAGGCCTAAGTACTATAGTTGTATTTATAAACGAAATTAAATACAGGTTCATATTGTTTACACTGGCATCATACAAACTGCTCGATAAGCTGTAAAAAATATCTAGACGGCTAGATGAGACATGTGGCCGACACGATTTGGAACAACTGGTTGACAAGTTCATGTTTAGGTGGACAAAGTGACAGAAAACTGATCGACCAATTGGGGTTCCAGCAAACTGATCGACAACACACTGGTTAACATGTGTGGAAAAAGTGGTCGACCGATATGTGACTGTCGCGTATAAACAATGTCGACCACATGGTCGATGCGAGTAGGACCATTTGATAAAGAGCCAATTGGATGACAAGAGTAGACAAATATTTGGAATGCTAGGTGGGTCAAGTATCCGACACTAATATGACCCACTGGTCGACTAGCTCATGCATAGAAGGAAAAAGTGATCTACATAGGAATGGTTGACCAATTTGTGTGCATAAAACTAATCGACAAGAAACCGATCGACACGTGTGGACAAAAGGGATCGACAGACAAGTAATCTACATGCAGAAGTACTTAGACCAAGTTGTTGACAAGAGTAGGACCATGTGATAGATAACCAACTGATCGACAAAATATTAACAAATATTTAATAGACTAGGAAACTAGTGGCCATCGACTCGTCGTAAATTACATACATAGAACAACAGAGTGATAGACAGCCAACTGATTTACAAAAAAACAACTGGCAGACAAACGTTGAGATGGATCCATATAATAGTGGACTATTAGTTGATACATTATAAATAAAGAACTAGCTAAGCCAAAAGTCAGGTGTTATATTTTTGTATCAAGGTGTGCTTTTTCCACTATACATTTAGTTACATTCCTGTGAACGTCTGTCATCCATGCAAAAATTGACAATTTCACTATTGCAACATATTTGAAATTGTAAGTAAAATTTTTATATGTCTAACGAAAAGTCACAAAACACAGAAAGATTAACCTTATTAATAATTAAGAAACAAAATAACCTACTAATAAAAATTACAAAATTATTTTAAAATAACACAAAAACCTTACTTAAAATACTATTGATACGTATCAAAAGTATAACTAAATAATGTTTAAACTCTTTGCCGTCACCCCCGGTTGATAATAGTAGTTTGGGATACGCTCTAGATCTAGGTGCTATATCTAGAAGAGCTCTCCACTGGTTGGCTGGTATAACCCTCTTTGGTATGTCCCATTTGAGTGCGGTGGAGAGTAAGGGTTCGGTGAGTTGCCTTAGTGAATGGGTCCGAAGGCAGGAAAAAGGGTTCGGTGAGTTACAGCGGTGAACCAGGCGGGAGGCAAAAGGAGGGCTGTGATGGGCAGTTTTGACAAGAAAATCACAGGCAAAAACTCAACCACGTTGTTGTCCATCGCGAAGGTGCGCAACTGATGACCAGATAGCTTTCCGTCTGATCTTTTTATTAACCCTAGTCGGATAGGTCTGGAAGACTCAGCTCGATGCCGAGCGGCCACGAGTAAGGGGAGGGGGTGCTTGGGTGCCCAAGGGGTTGAACTGAGAAATGGAAAGAGGGGTAGAGCGTGACGGATAGCTTTGGGGATGCAAGAGGGTTACAGAGAGAGATAAGGAGTAGGAGGGTGATAACATCTTAATATTTTTATTTTTTAGTGAAAAGTTTTCATCCTGCATCCATAAATTACTTAAATTATTTTTAAAGTTTTAATATTTTTTATTTCTCAATGAAAGAAAAAAACTTAAAATATTATTGCTATGCATCAAGAGCATACCTAAATAAGTTAAACAGTTTTAATAATATCTTATTTTTTATTGAAAAAAACCATTACTTAACTCATACAAAAGTTTAAATAAACAAAGAGTAAACTTTTATGATAGTTCTGACTTGCATATTAATTTTAGGTTCAATGATTGATTTCAAATTTAGTTTAAGATACGTGCTTGATGCCGAATATCATTACGAGTCCTATTCATCCATCAACCAAGGGAAATACTGAAATGATGTATATTTCCACAACTCATTGATTTTTACTTTCTCGCTTTCTTGCAGGTAGAGAGAGTATTTTGATCGTCAAACAAATCAAACTCGAGATTTTGATGAATATCGACGTTTCATGATCCCCCGAATCAGAAAAAGTGTTTTTTGAATTTCCGTATGTTTGTCTGTTAGTCTGTTTGTACCTCCAACTAGAACCTAAACAATTTTACCGATCGTGCTAAAACTTGGTATCTAGTGTTTTCATAAGGTTGCCCTAAGGAGTTTCTGAAAGTGGATATCTAACCATAAAATTAAGGGTAGTTTCTGAGGGGAAAAAAGAGAAAAGTCGATTTTCTCAAAATAAGCTTAAACGATTTTGATTAAATTTCATTTCAAAACACTTATAAATATTTCGGCAAATTGACTTTAAGGGCTTCGGCCTGATGCGTAATTTATCATTTTCTATATTAGCTCCGAAACTATTTGAGATATTAAATTACTTATCATTACAAATATGTAGATCTAGTTATAATACAAATATTTTATTCAAAACATATTTTTAAAAAAATAATTACTTTAAAGCTATACGCAAATAATTATATTTTTTATCTTATCGAATATTGCGCTCGTAAAAATAGTCTAAGGGAAACATTAATGGATGTCAACGTCTCATGACCCCCCGAACCATGAAAAGTGGTCTTTGCTATGCCGTATTTCTGTGTGTCTTTTTAAACCACCATAATTTTGAGTAGTTTAATAAAGGGCAATAAGAGAAAAAATCAATTTTCTCAAAATCAGCTATAACAATTTTGATTAAAATCAAATATAGACTTTGATTGAGATTATAAATAAACGGTATAGTTTGTTTTCCAATGAAATTGAATTTTAGGGCTCTCCCGAATTGCGCCAATTCTCTTAGCTCGGACCCAAATTGCACCAAGAGCTTAAAAGTGCCTCCCCCCAGACCAGACCTGAATTGCGCCAACTGTGAAAATAAAGTGCCCCCCTCAGATCAGACCTGAATTGCGCCAACTGTAAAAATAAACAAATAATAATGCAATTGTGGAGGGTAAGAAGGACACAAGTAAAAAAATATAATATTATTAACTATATTA
Source organism: Timema podura (assembly GCA_033556935.1). Taxonomy (NCBI): domain Eukaryota; kingdom Metazoa; phylum Arthropoda; class Insecta; order Phasmatodea; family Timematidae; genus Timema; species Timema podura. The sequence continues at coordinate 56,858,167 of JAVRXN010000002.1, read as the reverse complement.
AGCTCAAAATCAAACAATATTATATCAGAGTGAAATTTCTGTTTTTAAAACATTGTCAATAATAGCTATATGTATGCTAAGTAATAGTATAACAAACATAATATAAACAAGTCATACAAAGGAGTTTTGGAAGATCATACACTTCACTAAGCTTAATCTGTCTATTTCTCCATTCCTAAACTGTTTAAGTTTTTTTTCAATGAATGATTGTTTCAGCTTAGACTTATTATCCGTCTTTTGCACATTACCTTCTCTTACACTGTTGATTCGAATGTACGTGTCAGTTTGGACCAATTTTAAATTTTGTATGAAGACAAAAATTTTTGGGTGTGGAGAAGCACATGATGAATTAAATCTAGAATGGAAGTTCTCGCACGCATTTGTTGTCCTCCATAAGTCCGATGAGTCAGCTGCCCAAATGCGTGGCGGGAATGTCGCTTGCTCCATCACATCTATATACGTTTCAGTTAGGTAATCTGCGAAGCTCGTTAATTTTATATCAGCTGGCTGGATGCTGATCAGATCTCAGAAAGCGTCTTCTACTTCTTCGGGCCTCAAGTAAGTGAACCCAAAACAGTAGTGGAGCCATTTCCCTCCATCCAAGTTTTCGTCTTTGTACGTGGCAGCCAAACCGAGCTTTTGAATCTTTCTCCACCTAAAAGGAATCATAGTGGATGTTAATGATAAAAATATTAAAAGGAAGCAGGGAGGAAAATAAGAATTCAGCATTCTTTGAATCATAGTCTGATTTAATACAAATCAAAAATATATTTTACAACATAGCCTATCAGTGACCGTAGCTAAAAAAAAATGTGGCCGTAATCGTATGTACAAAAATGTGATGACACCTACACAGACAGGAAAACATTTCACTTTTTTGGCTGGCATATGTTTAAAATGGCCAAGAATAACAAATAAATAGTAGGCCTACGATAGAATCGCAGGTATTTTATCATAGCGTATATTCACTTTTTAATTAATGGTCAGATGAGACAATATCATTCGAGTGACGATTTAATAATTACACTTATATGGATCTCTGTGTTAAAACCAAATAATAAATCATTTTATTTGGCTAATATTTTTAATTTGAATGTTTTAAATTTGTTTACCATAAGTTTGTTTTATTTTACTAAGCGCACAAGTTGCTAATGGTTTTTGAAAACTAGTCACCAAAAACTATCCTTTTTTTAGCACCACGTCTTACTGCCCGTTCGGGCTATAGCCTATGTACTAATTACTCTAATGGGTTAGGGATTGGGAAGGTTGAATTTATAGGAAGTGCATCCGCATTTGCGTGGAGAGAGAGTGGGAGCTCATTTAGGATAAACCCACATCAGTGCACCCAGCTGGGTTCGAACCACGACCTCCCGGTCTCAAGGGCCAGTCTAGTGTGAGAGTTGTGCCTTAGACCGTACGGCTACCCGAGGGGGTAAAAAAGCTATCCTTGAACAAGTTTGTTTTACCCTAAACCAAGTAGGCCCCTCACAATGTTATTATTCATTATAAATGAACGCCAATTAAAAAAAATCGTTAAAAATATTTTCAAAATATTTTGAGTTTTTGAAAACTAGTCATTTAAACTATTCCTAAAAGAACTTTGCCCCTTAAAACAAATAAACAGTATTAATTGTCATCTTAAATACACCCAAAATGTAGCCTATGTTTAAATCAAAATTGTTAAAGATGTTTTTGAGAAATTTTAATTTATTTTCAAATTAATCATTAGTAAACTGCCCATAGTTCAATTATTTTCTGAAGATCGATTATACAGTTATATTTGTAGTGACAAGTGCTGACTGCTAACAAGCAGGCAGAGGGGGAACGTTATAACGGGACAATACTCCCTCCCATAGTGTTCAGCAAGACAGAAGGGTTGGTGGCACATTCCAGCAGACAAGCAGTGTGAGCTCTGGCCTTGGAGCGGTGACTAGGCCGGTACTATATGTCTTGTACGTGAATGTAGAATAAAGTAATATTACACTGGTGGCATGCCGTGCGTGTAATAGTTTCGTATAAAAGTGATATGCTTAGAACGATAGTTTAATATTGACTTGTAATTTAGTACTGTTTATTTAATTTGACTGTTTAGAAGTGGATGTGCTTCCAAAACTATTACATATTTTTATTATTATTGTATTCTCTGTATATTTGTGCGTGTGTGCTATCTGATAGCTAGTACGACTGACCGGTACTTTTCACTATAATAAGCTATTTTGACGGTATTTATTTTCTTAGCGCTATGGCTGGTTCAACTTTGTTTCCGTCCAAGTTTAGCGGGGATACGGATGAGTCGTTTGAAGACTGGCTCATTACTTTTGAGCTCTTGGCCGCAGCTAACGGGTGGAAGGAGGAATCACGTCCTTTGTTTCTGGGACTATCTCTTACTGGGTCAGCGCAAAGCGTGTACCGCTCTCTTACAGATAAAGACAGAAAAGATTTTGATAAAGTGTGTTCTGAGTTGAAGATTGTTTTCATAAAACCATTGTTGCCAGATTTAAAGAAAGCGGCGTTTGTTTCACGTTACCGCAAGACAAATGAGCGTTTAACAACACTCGCAATTGACCTGCAGCGCTTAGCAATGGAAGCATACCCGCAGTTTAATCCAGAATCTCGGGATGGACTAGTCCGTGACCGGCTAATTCAGTGTATAGAAGACAGTGACATTCGCGTAGCATTGCGCCGGGATCCCACCAAAACAGTTATAGACCTTGTAAGTCGCGGGGAAATGCTAGAGGCAGTGTCAGAAATTGAGCGTGCTGTGCCAGTTGAACGTGTAGTTGCCGCCACTATTCCTGTAGCAGAGTCAAATATAACACCTGTTTTATTGCAGCAGTCGATTCAAGAGGCAGTGGCGGGAGCACTTCGTATGGTTTTAGAAGATAGAAGACCTCATGCTACGTCTCTGGTGAGTCACCAAAAACAGCTTGATTCTGCGCGTCAAGTATTTAAGTGCGGTTACTGCAAATACCGTGGCCATCGAGAGGACGAGTGCTGAGAAAAGAAACGTGACTCTCGGGATGGAGTTACACAGGATCAATCGGGACCACGTTGCTTTCGATGTGGAGAAAGAGGACACGTACGGCGGGAATGCGTGGCAACATTTTCGGGAAACTCACAAGCGCCGTTGTAGATTGTTTTCGCCTACCTGCATCGGCTTCCCATCAGGCACTTGAAATCTCTACAGTAAATAATCCAGTTGCGATTTACGCGTCTGGAGCTATTCGCTCCATTAAACTGGATTTTATAATTGATTTTGCAGCTACAGAATGCATAATACGAGAAGACTTGTGGGAACTCGTTAAGATACCAGAGGATCAACTTATCTCATCAACGATCTCAATACATGATGTAAGTGGACGTCAGTTATCAGTTTTAGGCCGGGTAGCCCTACCCGTCATACTCGGTAATACTACGTACACACAAACATTTTTTGTAATTAAAGATATTTCCCAGTCTGCTCTATTAGGATTGTCATTCATATTGGCACATAAGTGTGATATAATTACTTCTCAGGACGTCCTCAATATCGGTGGAGTTAAAGTTCCATGCCATGGTTTTAAGTATTCAAACCCCAAGAAATCCCTATTTCAAACACACGAGTCACATGTTAATCTTGCGGAAACTGTCACCGTGCCTGTGAGAAGTGAACTGTTTTACCACACGGCGGAATAGTGGCTTCTGAATTTGAAGAGTTGGAAGGTTGCTTGGAGCTCAACCTGCAAGTAACGGCCAAATACGGCATTCTCTCTGCTTGTATTTTGGTCACGTCTCGAAAGAATAGGGTACCTTTCCGACTCCTAAATACATCACCAGAACCTATTGTGTTGTATAAGGGGACATCAATGAGCCACTTCCACCCCTTACTTGATGTAGAAAAACCTTCTCCTGTGTGCTTCTCTCTCACTTCACAAACCAAACATCGTCAAGGAGCTGTATTGTTCAACCTTACCCAAGCTAAGTGTTCTGAGGTTACGCGTGTAGAGACAATATCACTATTAAATGAGTTTGCGGATATTGTAGAACAAGATGATTCTAAGTGTGCTCGTACAAACCTAACATATCATAGAATTGAAACGGGTAAGGCTAGACCAGCAAAACAACATCCGCGTCGCGTTGCGTATACATAGTGGGAATATATTCGTAAGGACATCAGTGACATGGAGAAACAAGGTAAGGTGAGTCCCTCTACCTCCACATGGGCAATACCTATAGTCCCCACAGCAAAGAAAGATGGTGGCGTTCGTTTCTGTTGTGACTACCGAAAACTTAACGAACTGATGTGAAAGATGCCTATCCATTGCCACGTATGGACGACATACTTGAGGGTTTGTCAGGAGCAACATTGTTCTCATCTCTTGACATAGCAGCCGCCTATCATAAAGTCGAGATAGCACCAGAAGATCGTCCCAAAACAGCATTTGTTACAGCAGATGGCCTCTACGAATTTAACGTAATCAGCTATGGCCTCTGTGATGCACCAGTTACCTTCCAACGCCTCATGGACTTGGTGTTAACAGGTATAAAGTGGAAAACCTGCATGGCGTACTTAGATGATGTGGTAATATGGAGTCGGGATGAGAAACAACACGTAGAGCGTTTGCGTAAAGTTTTTACATGAATACGCGATGCTGGTCTTAAAATCAAGCCTCAGAAATGTCAAATTATGCGGGATTAGATTACCTTCCTGGGACACAGAGTATCAGCGCAAGGGATCGCTACATTAGAAGATAAAATTAATTAGGTTCAATCTTGGCCCATCCCCTTAACTGCGGAAGAAGTGAACTCTTTCATACAAACAGCCGGATACTATCGCTGCTACATCCACAACTTTGAAATGATTGCTACACCTCTGCAGCGACTCACTCACAAAGGAGTACCATTTGTGTTCGATACAACTGGCGAAACAGCCTTTGAGGAGCTAAAAAGAAGATTAGTGACCACCCTCATTTTAGGGTTTCCTCATCCGGAGTGTGAATGGCTTGTGGATTGTGATGCAAGTGCTGTTGGAATATGAGCAGTACTTAGCCAGACTCAAGATGGCAAAGAAAAAGTAATTTCTTATTGGAGCCACCCTCTTACTAAGACAGAGAGGCAGTATTGCGCGACTCGTAGAGAACTATTAGCTCTGGTTGACTGTCTCCACTTCTTTCGTTGCTACCTTGAAAGAAGTGAGGTAGTGCGTGTGCGTACAGACCATAGAGCACTAGTCTGGCTCCACAATTTCAAAGAGCCTGAAGGGCAAGTAGCTCAGCGACTAGAACGTCTATCGCGATTCAACTATACGGTAGAACATCGCCCAGGTGTGAAACATGGTAACGCTGACGGACTTTCAAGAATGCCTTTTCGCCAGTGTCAACGTGTGGATGAAAATTCCGATGTAATGCCAGGTCCAAGCTCCATCAACCCAGAAGCACAGTCGTGGAAGCCCTGCAGTCAACTACAGAGTGGGGGCGCTCAAAAACTCACAACCCCCATTTCTTCCAAAGATGCAATAGTCACACCCATAGTTTCAGCCGCACCTCTGTGGAAGCCTGCTGTGTCACCTGATGAGTTGCGTCAGTTACAGTTAGAAGATATAGCGATCTGTCCTGTTATAAAGTGGAAAGAGGCTAACAATCGCCCACCCCATGAGGATGCCGTGGCACTTGGAAGAACCACCACGATTTTGTAGGCCCAGTGGGACCAACTAGAACTTAAGCAAGGTGTTCTTTATCGACGTTTTGAAGAAGTTGTAAATACCCATAGACCTCAGCTGATTGTCCCATGAGTGCTGAAAACAGAAATCTTACGAAGTCTTCATGAGACACCCACTGTTGGTCACATAGGTATTCACAAGACAGTCGAAAAGGTCCGCTCGCGGTTCTATTGGCCAGATCTCCGTCTAGACACCACAATGTGGGTCCAGCAATGTCCTGATTGTGCGGCTAGGAAAACTCAAATAATTGCTAAGGCACCACTACAGAAGTTTAAGGTTGGTGAACCACTGCAACGGGTTGCCGTTGATATATTAGGCCCCTTTCCAAGGACTAACTGGGGAAAGAAAGTAATTATGGTTGTATCAGATTACTTTACTCGTTGGGTGGAAGCGTATGCCCTGCCAAACCAAAAGGCAGTTACAGTTGCAAGAGTCCTGGTGGATGAATTCATCAGCAGGTTTGGTGTCCCTACTGAACTTCACACCGACCAAGGCAGAAATTTCGACGGGACAACAATCAGACACTTGTGCGATCTATTACAAATTGCGAAGATGCGAACAACAGCTTACCACCCTATGTCAGAGGGCTTAGTGGAACGATTCAATCATACGTTACTGGACATGATGTCTCAATGGGTAAATGAAAACCAAAATGACTGGGATGTAAAGTTACCTCAGCTAATGATGGCGTACCGTACGAGTGTACATGAAACCACTAAACACACCCCTTTTAAGGTTATGTTTGGAAAACAAGCTCGTTTACCAATCGATATAGTGTACGGGATACCAACGGAGCTAGGGAAGGAAGAAGTTACACCCACTTCGTATACAATGGATCTCCGTAATCGCTTAGAATCTGCATATGAACAAGTTCGAAAAAATCTTAAAGTGGGACAGGAAAGACAAAAAGACGTTTATGACCACCGATGCTCTGGGAAAGCATATGAAGTAGGTGAAAAAGTGTGGTTATACACACCAGCAATAAGGGAAGGCCTGACTCCTAAGCTGCACAAACCATGGCAGGGTCCCTACGTTGTCAGGAAAAGATTATCGAATGTGACGTACCGTATTCAATACACACTAAACCCAAGAAAACGCACTGTGGTTCACTTCAATTAGGCTTAAACCATACTCAGCCCAAGATCCACCTCGAGAAGAGGTTGGGCCATCATCGGTTGGTCAGAATAAAGGTGAAGGTACAAGGCTGGTGACGACAGATGACACTTCTTTGGAATCTCAAGCAACTGGCATCAATCCCACGAGTGAACCCTGGCAGCTGGTGGAAATTCCACAGGCTCTTCACAATAATGCAGTGGACGTCAGCACAGATGAAGAAGTACGTCGATACCCGGCCTGGAACAGAGCACAGACAATTCCATTTCAAGCCGGTTTTGGTTGATTGAAGAAAAGTGTAAATAAACATCTGTAATTTCTAAGGTAGTTTTGTTTTGTAAATATGTATATATGTTGGTATCTATAAGCTAATGTGTTTTAATATTAAACTGTGAGTTTTGAATAAGGGAGGGAATAGTGTAGTGACAAGTGCTGACTGCTAACAAGCAGGTAGGGGGGGAACGTTATAACGGGACAATACTCCCTCCCCTAGTATTCATCAAGACAGAAAGGTTGGTGGCACATTCCAGCAGACAAGCAGTGTGAGTTCTGGCCTTGGAGCGGTGACTAGGCCGGTACTGTATGTCCTGTACGTGAATGTAGAACAAAGTAATATTACACATGGATGAATTTAAATAAGTTTTAATAAGTTTTAATTTACTGAAACCTCTTTCTCATTTAGTGACAGTGACAGGTATGGCTAGAAAAATTCGAAGCACTGTCCACACTTTTGGGAATATATCCTGACAACCATTTTGATTAATAAGTTGATGAGCATTTATTCGTTCTGTTGATTCAATCTCTTTCAACAATGGATTCAAGCTTAAAAGTATGTGTAGATCGAGTGACCAATGAATTCTCGATTGCATCGATCATTGGGTAAAATATGTTCATTTTAAACAATTCTTCAGGATCTATTGGTGCCTCGTTTACGGCCTCATACTCGAATAATCTCTTCTTTCTTCGGGATCGGACTGGCTTAAAATTAGGATCCACTTCAGCCTGAGAAGCAATTTCCTTAGCTGTTATCAGAGCAGAAGAATAACCCTGGTAATCTTTCACAATTTCCGAGCAGTTTTTCATCAATTATGAAGCGTTTGGTAGATTCATAGTTTCATACTGCAGAGCCTTACTTACAATGTTCATTTTAAACAAAATATAATATCATTGTAACTATGAACTGAAATGGTTCTATGTCCTAAATCAGGGACAAAGCTTCTGATGCAGCAACTGATTCATTCGTTTCTTTGTGAAGATCAAAAGGGGGTCACGATTTGATGAGTAGTGATAACGAGCTGCAGCTAGGCTATAAACTATAATCTCCCAACGAGTTTCGCAAAAATATATCAGTGATATTCCTTTTACGTGTTTAGATATCACTTCTCATCGCTTTGCTGATCCAGAGAATAGAACAAACTGTCTTTGAAGAAATCTTAACAAAGAAACCGATTTAACTGATGCTTTGGCAGTATCTGCTACTACCAAATTAAAGCTATGATAGCCACATGTATTAATAAATGCTAGTGGATATTGGTTCATAATTCTGCTTTGAACACCTTTGTGTACTCCTACCATATTGGATCCATTATCATATCCTTGGCCTTGACAATCGTTCATATCCAAATCGAACTCTTGCACAGTATCATCAGGCCAGTTAGTCCAGCTTCTGAATAGTCACTTACCTGCTTGTAAGCAACGAAACACTCACGCACTTTGGCTTAATCTTCATTAGTGCCAACAAAGGCAATTTTAAAGATAATTGTTTGACGTGACTGGCATCAGGTGTGCAATCTATTATGATGGAGAAGTATTTAGATGACTTTACCATAGTCAGAATTTTATTTTAAATTTCACTTCCAAGTACACCGATTAACTCATTTTGAATACATTTACCAAAATAGTGACTTTTAGTCTCCTTATTAACAATACGGTGGAGGTGTTCCATCATCACAGGATCAAATTTTCCTAGCAATTGCACTAAACCCAGGAATTTACCATTATTAGGAGTGTATAGTGTTTCAGATCCAAAGCCTCCTCTAAACAACAAATTATTGTCTCCCAAAAAGAATACTATGGACATAATTCATTCGAGAATATCTACCCACCTTGATTTCTCGTCTTCAATCTGTTTTTGCAAATGCTTGTCTATTCCACTGAAGTTCTTTAATCGAATCGATGCCTCTCTCGAACTGTGCATGGTGCGCTGATGATCTGGGGAAGTTTCATGAGTCTTAAGACGCGATTAAAAGTGCTGTACCCCACCCCCCCCCAAAGGAATAGAGAAGGTAGCAAAATTTATAACAGTTTATACATATTTATTGTTCAACTAGCTAACCCGACAGACGTCGTTCTGTCAAACGCTATTGGACTGTGGCAGTCCCACAAACTTATCTTTTCTGGTCAAGTTCTGGTGATGGTGTCGTTTATAAAGTGCACATGTCATGATGACATCTTTAGTTTTCAGTAATGGTCACCAGGACAGATAAGTTTGTGATACTATACAGTCACAAATGTGTAATTTAAACAAAAAATTGAATATAAACGTATTTCAGAGTGATCACTTTATTTATTTACTATCAAATAATTACCGTGTAATAAACAATAAATTTGCATAATGTTAATATACTTTTCTATGTATTTTTAATGTCATAATCATAAAAAACAACTACTTACAAAATTCAGTATTCTATTTCGTACACTGCAATACTTTAGTAATATTGTGTTAAATGATATTTTCATTGTATGCTTTATGGTACACGATATTTTTGTTTGATTACCTGGCGCGTAAACAAACAAAGCTGATGGTTTTCCAACACGGGAACAGGCAACATACAATTGGCCGTGCGAGAAACATGGGTTTTCAAGATTAATGCCGCAAACACTCAATCACTGCCCCTGGGATTTATTTATGGTCATAGCGAAAGCAAGCCGCACTGGAAACTGCAGTCGTTTAAATTCAAATGGTATGTCAGTCGGAATCATTGGGATGCGTGGTATCAAAACATATTCTCCTTTATACTTTCCCTTTAGAATGGTTGCTTCGATCATGTTGTTTAGTAATTTTTTTCACCGCTAGCCGTGTGCCGTTAGAAAGACGCGGTTAGTTGATATTTCGTAACATTATGATCACCGATCCGACCTTTAATTGAAGATTGTGAGGCGGCAATCCTGGCAAATCCAGTGAGTTCAAAAATTCGGGTGGATAGTTGACGACATCATCTTGGTTAGTAGAGGAATCAACTGATTTGTATGTCCTCAATTCACCGGCAATTTCATTTTGAAATTTGAAATTTAATTCATTTACATCCATTTTTTGGGAGCCAATATAGCTCGTTCGCTCAACCAAATATGATCTCTGTAATTTTTAGCAACGTTTGGGAACACCTTTTGAATGAGTTCGGTTTTTAATCAGTAAACTGACAAAAATTGTCAGGAAAGGTAACGCAGCCAGTGAAAAAGTCTAAAGCGAAGTTGCCATTACCTATGTCAATGAGTTGTTTTGAAAATATTTCTCTAGATCGATGATTTTGCAACTCGACACGCATATTCTTGCTTAAATTTAGTTTTTTTTACGTGTTTCCACAAAACGGAGGACTTTAAACATGTATTAAGTTCATCAGCTGGCGTTGACCGTGGAATCACTGGCAATGTTTGATGAAAATCTCCTGCTAACAAAATCATCGCACCACCAAATCGGTTTTGATTGTTCCGCAGATCTTGCATGGTTCGGTCTAATGCTTCCAAAGACTTTTTATGTGCCATCGTGCATTCATCCCACACTATCAATTTACATTGCTGCAAAACCTTTGCCATTGCAGAGTTCTTCGAAATGTTGCAGATCGGAGTTTCGTTGCTTTGCATATTCAACGGCAATTTTAGCGCTGAATGAGCTGTTCGACCACCTTCCAACAATGTAGCTGCAATGCCTGATGAAGCAAGTGCGAGTGCAATTTCACTGTGTGAGCGAATTGTTGCTAAAATCAAAGAAATCAAAAAAGTTTTTCCTGTACCACCGGGAGCGTCTAAGAAGTAAATCCCTCCAGTTCCATCATGTACAACTTCCATAAGAGTATCAAATACATACTTTTGTTGTTGATTCAACAGCGGAAGATTTATTCGAACTGATTCTCTTAAAGCATCGAGATCGTACAGTTTTTCTCGTTTCAACTCTTGATTAAAGCGTCGTGCATCGGGCGATTGGGCGCGGCCATGCCTAATTGAGATAATACTTTGTTTGTCATCATCAAGCACATGTCCTCAATTGATATTAACGCCTCGTTGTAAATCTCTTCACTGACTTGTAAATTTGGATTTCCTGTTCTAATGCGCATTTGATGCAAGATATCGTCACACATATCATCTTTGTATTTGATCCATAAATCAATTGGTTTTGATGGGAAACATGTTGATATAATTATAGAAAACAATGTTCGTATTTGATGAGCTTGTGAAGAAATTATAGCATCATTGAGAGTTTGATCCCACTGAGCGTCATTTTCTAATAGTGGCAAACGTTGACAGGCCTCTCTGTAAGAGTCACACAATTCACCATTAACAGTTCGTAAATGTTGGAATGATGTTGGGCCTCGAACATTGACTAATAGCAATCGCATATAAAAAAAACACTCATCATTGCTTGGATGGACTGAATAAATTCGACCTATTGCATTGGTGGAATATACATTTGGGTAACCTGGAACTGGTTTTCCTTGTTTCCGTGGTTGAAATTTCTTTGAGGATTGATTCCAAGTATAATATTTTGGCATTTCGGAGTATAGCAGTGTTCGGGCGAAATCATCATTCTGACACATTTCAGAAAAACAGGTCAAGGTTGTAGATGGTGGTTGAACAGCTCGTTGTAATGCGTTCTGTGCCGTGAAATATACTCTTTGACCATTTTCTAAGTGTATGGCTAAGTGAACAGCAGTGGGGTGTCTTTCATGAATGGGAAAAAAAATGCGCCAAATTGCTTCATTACTGCTAACATACCGGCCCATTTGGTATTGGGTAACTTCGTCATTGTAATTCTCTGCACCAACTCCAATCACAGCCATGTCACTTCCTTTGGTTACATATTTACAAATATATTTGATAGATTTCACGAATGGCAAGATTCAACATTGATGTGCGCCTTGAAAGTCTTTGATAGGATCGGTGAATATGGAACAATCCAACGATTATCAATTTCAATGTCTTGTTTATTAACTTTGACAATTGTTGATCTTCCGTTGTCTGCAATCGATCGGCGACGATACAGTGGATAACCATCATTTCCGGTAATTGTTTCTGCTAGTAATGCCCGTGGATAATGCTTCGAACATTTACCATCCACCATACACGGTGAATTTTGATTAAGTGTTCCACAGGGACCATGAATCATGTTTTTAATAACTACTTCATGCAAGCCTGGATCTACTTGTACATCAGTGATTTCAGCTGATATCACTTCATCAACTTCATTTGGTCTTATCTTCTCAACCAACCAAATCAGAATATGTGCATGAGGCAATCCACGTTTCTGCCACTCCACAGTATACATCCAGCAGCGCGCCTCGCCAAACACGCTATGTTTCACAATGAAATCCATTAAAGAATTCAACTTTTGTTTGAAGACTCTTGCCGTAATGTCAGGGCGATCAATGGGTGATTGACCAGGGAATAACTCAAGTTTGATTTCTATCCACTGCGGATTGCACGTGAATGTGATAAATAAATCTGCTGTGCCATAATGACGAACATACGACATGGCATCTTGAGCATATTCATGCATATGTCGAGGACTTCCGATGTATGTTGCTGGAAGAATTGTCATCCGGCCGACATTCTCTGCATTTCCATCAGTATTAATCGCATCTCGAAGGTGAATATACTCTTCAGAACGTAGTTTGGTCTGGTTCAACATGATGAATGTCAATCGCTCTGTTTCAATTTTGACATACATATCAACAGCATATTGGTGAAATAATCGCCGACATTTCAAGATGTGATTGTCTTCATTTTCACGAACTATCAAACGGTATGAATAATAGTTCATTGAACTGACTTTTTTGTTTATTTCGGCACCTGTAAATAAATTATTGATTTAATGACAGTGATTGAACTTGCATATGATACATGTAATAGCTTATACAAAATCTCCATTGCTAAACAAAATTTTTAATTACCTGTAAGGGGATTTATCATCTTGATTGAAAAGTAATAACCATCTTCACCTTGCCAAAACATGATTGTATATTGTAGCGTATCATATGAGCGGTGTATTTCATACACATGCTGTAACTGATCATTCCGGCGATGTAAAACAATATCACGGGCTTCCAAATTTTCTCCAACTATAACAATGGCAACTTCATCCATTGTTGGTGCATTGAAACGTCTTGCATGTTTGCCCACAGGAGTTTTATCAGCTTTGATTACAATTTTGTGATTATCATATGGCATGAGATCCAGTGCAGTTTTGAACAATGTAATCAACTGATTGTGTTGATGAAAGAAAGTTTGTAATTCTTCTACAATATACCTCTTCATTAAACTGTTACGTGCACAACGCAGATCAATTTCTTGTGTTGAATTGCCCATGAAATAAATTTGCAGGAATTTGTAGTCGCCATCTGACACCGGCAACAGTGAGCCTGCTCGATGATATATTTGTCCATGTATCTGTGAATTAAAAAGACAGGTTTATTATTTTTGTTACAAAAACTATAAAATAAAATAAACAAAGCAATACGGGGGATAAGTCTGTTTGTTATATATTACCTTGAAAGTTGGCACGAAGTTGTCCCGAACTACATTTGTTGCCCAAATGAAGTCATTTGGAAGCAGTTGTTATATTTTTGGATATTAGTAAGGAAATGTATTGAATCCGTTCCTGTTCCTGAAACCAATGAGTACAACGGCTCTGGTGGTGGAACCAATGGCACTAATTTCACGTTGCCATTTGCACAACACAATCAAACGGCTTCATTTTTGTATTTCAATGCCTTACAATGTGGGCAAACTGAGTTCATAGATCCAATAGCAACGCATTGGTGGGTACTGTAGTCAATTGAAACATCGTAACTGAAAGCAGCTCGTTTCAAACCTGCAATATCATTAGCTGAATGACGTGCTGCACGGGTTTGGGATATCTGAATCCTTTCAATTTCATTTCGCTCTTCACGTTGCTGTGTAGTCCGATTAGACTGAAAATTAGCTTGTTTTCTAGCATTTAGAGTTCTTCGACCCAAATTGCTCCACCCGCGTCTTATAGGCGGCATGAGTCTTGAACTGAGTATAAATGGAAACACAAACACAAAATAAACCAATCAACCAAAGATAAATCGAGGAACTTGTTTGTAAATTGAGAAGCGAAGATTTAAAAACAACCAAGAAAATAACACGCACTAATTGAGAATCTACTGAAAAACTGTCAAAGTCAAACTGTATATCGTAGAAAGAGAAATTATCAAATCTACGGATGCATTCAAGTAGTTTATATTAATTTTAAGGTTAAGTTCATAATTATAAAGTTACTAATTAAATTTCAAAAGTTTTTCTTTATATTATGGTTTGGTACTATTTTGTTTTATTTGCATAAAATGAATCAATAAGTAAATGTGTTGATTGAGAAGCGAAGATTTAAAAACAGCCAAGAAAATAACTCTATTTAAAAACAACCAAGAAAATAACACGCACTAATTGAGAATCTACTGAAAAACTGTCAAAGTCAAACTGTATAACGTAGAAAGAGAAAGTGTCAAATATACGGATGCATTTAAAGTTACTAATTAAATTTCAAATGTTTCTTCTTTATATTATGGTTTGGTACTCTTGTTTTATTTGAATAAAACGAAACAGTAAGTAAATGAATTGAAAGTCGATTTTAGGGTGTCTGAGATCGATTCACTTAATCGATTCATTGCTCAAATCGATCTTCATGACCCAAAAAAATCGATTCTTCGATTAATCTATCTCAGTTCGCCATCCCTAGAATTGAAAGCTAGAAACAGTTTGAATGGGAAAAAGAAAAATGTGGTTTTTTACGTTTTTCAGTGCAATTTTTCCAATTTTTCTCTTCATAAGAACCTTCCTCGAACTTCAACGAATATTAGGAAAAAAAATTAGCCATATTGGTCCAGCCGTTCTCGAGTTTTGCGGTTAGCAACACATTTAGCCATCCATTTTTATATATAAGATAGGTTTCTGTACTTCTCTCCCTCTAGTAATATGTTAGTAATAGTTAACAAGCTATTAATAAGTGCATATCTGACCAAAAACATAACATTTGGTCCGATGGGTTGCGTGAGCTCAGCGCATTGGGGTGACTATTATAAGCCGGGACTAATATCTATGAGTGGCCAGCTTCAATGAAACTAACATTGCATTTGTAATCCATGACAGCTATTAGTCAGCGTCAAGTTACAAGACGGCTGGTGACAATACCGTAAAATCTAATAAATCCCCAAGCAAATAGCCAGCTCCCACAGCGGGTGAGATATAAAGTCAGTACCCGAATATATTTGAATTCTAGTTTATTGAGCAAAGCTCAAACGCACCCATAAATAATTACAGAACAGTGGCAATTAAGGCCTGGATTATTAAGTCCCATAATGATGGCGACTGATAATAAGATAAAGTCAAATTCCCTACAAGAAGGTGCCTACACTGTCCCTCTAAAATAGAGAACTATAAGTCCTAATTAGGGCAGTAGTGCTACAACCTTGTTTATATGTTTCCACACTTGCTATCAAAACTTAACAAATTGGTAGACCTCAGTATTCCAGAATAACGAATAACTCACATAAGGAGGCCATTTGCAGGGCACTAAAAATAAACGAATATATAAGTTTATTACCCACGCTAAATTAAGTCATATAGAATAGACAAATAAAATAGAGTACAGGACAAAATAAGGTAGTCCACCTGACCCAATTAGGTCATGAAATACAAACTTCCACTCCTGTCAAGTGAGTGAAGACGCTCCCTTCGCAATTAAACTCAAACTAATATAACACAAAACATCTAACTCTAATCAACTACTCAGACTTATTAACAATTGTTAATAAGAAATTGGTACTACCATACATTTACATAGTAGGTGCGGATAAGCCATGTCTCATAAAAAGTAAAATATAATTGCACCAACATAAAGTCAGCAGAACTAGCTCACGACAAATTAACTTGTGCTACGCTGAGGGCTAGCACAAAACAAACCATGAGTTTTACTACTTGATAATTAGCGGGACTATAATTAACTTGCTTAAGGCAATACACAAAACACATTTAACTTCATTATAACAAAATACACGCAGAGCGAGCCCTTATATAGACCAAACGTTGACACTCATGTTACAGGATTACATAATAGTCAGCGTTCAGGTTGACTATAACTTGGCATTCAACTCAGTGAGCTCAACATCATTGCAGTTCTAACGATAGAGTAAAAAGTGCACTCCTGGAGCACGTGTAATAAATAAGATGATATTGATGTTCTAGAAGTGGCGGGATGCTACACTAGGATAGCCTTATGCCGAGCTAGCCCCACTCAAGCGTAGATCTAAGGTTAAGTAGTAGAGAATTAATAGTTAACCGACCATCTGGTTGCACATTCAAAATAGTTCTTCTAATCTCTAATATTCTCCTCACAACACACACATAACTATTATTCCTGACTGAGTCGGAACAGAGAGGGGGAAAACAGGTTTAAGCCAATCAAATCATAAGAACATAGCGCCGACTGCCCCACGCCAAGAGAGCACAGGCACATGCACTACAAGCAGAGAAAGAGAGAGACAATTGTAAACGTATGTGGTCCAAATCTACTTTTTCTTGAGACGGTAAATGAGAGAATGCTAATTAGATTACGTTACTCGGCAAAGATCTAAGAACACATTCACGTTGATGAGTAATTACAGGGGATTGAAAACCCTGCTCAAGCTCATGATAAGTAGCTGATATATCTAACAATTGTGTGAGCTAATAATCATTAGCTCGGCACATATCTCCCACCCTTTTCAGTAACAGAGACAAGGAAGATTATCTTATATTGAAGTGGTGACTGAAGCAAAACTCAGGTGTTTCCTTAATCGTACGAACAGATCCAGGGTGGATAAATAGATAAGTTGAGGCAGGGCAGCTTCTCTTAATCATCGGTGGCACAGACAGAGACAAGTTACAGAGTTGCTGCATTAGAGGGAAGCCAGGGGATAGAAAGAAATGGGGACGCTTAATCGGGATACCAAGTCCAGTGTCAGAACTGTACGGAGTTACGTTAGATACTACCGGCAAATCAACAAATGGGGCCTGAAGGGCAACCCCAGAGTCAATAGAGTATTCATAGTAGCTCTACATGAGCTCAAGGCGATATAGAGCACCACAGCTCGACTATTTACCTAGAAGTCACAAATTCATAGCAACCTAGATAAACGACTATGTCACGTTGGGCAAACACTTTTGGAAGGATTACTAAGCAGCAAAAAAAAAAAAAACCAATTACATTAAGAAAGATATCGTCTTTCAAACTTGGTCTAAAAAATAACCCAATCAGCGGACAACCATATCCATCGGCTATATGCACAGAGCCATCATATCACCTAACAACTTAAACTATAACAGGACTAATCATACAACAGAACACAAATATTAGATAGACAGTAACACCTAACTCATTTAACATTTCAAGCAGTAGCCAAAAACCTAAACCTAATTCAGCTTAAACTTAAGTACAGCATCAAATTAACCAAAACATTAAATAGTACGAAGCCATGATAGAAATTTTTTATCTGGCATTAAATTTCTTTAAGTTATGACAGAATTGACTACATTTTACATAGATCTTTTTCCAGTGAGGATATAAATGTACTGATTTTACATAGATCTTTTTCCAGTTAGGATATATATGTAAAGAGTTTACATGGAATTTTCTCCAGTTAGTACTAACTGATTTATATAATTATGATGAAAATTAGACAGAGATAATTATATAAATAAAGAAGGATACGGATAGCTGACGTGAGCTCTGCGGGTCAGGTCAGCGACTTCCACATGTTGCAGAATGACAGAGATTGGAGTCAAAAACCGCTTCACGAGCCAAGGACCAGTCAGTTTAGGTAACATATTGGCAGCGATTATGTTGAGTGCAGAGCTTAAGGGAAAGTTATGACACATAATCCTATCATTGACCTGTACATAGACAGGGGCACGATCCCGGTTGTAAGCCTCAGCCACCATATTTCGCGATCTCTTCAGATTCTGAAGGGAAAGCTTAAACCCTTCAGAATAAAAAGAGACACATGGATCTCCAACCAGTGGGTCGACATCCCAAATGGCCAACAGGAGGTGGTTAAGCTCTCTCCACAGTGGTGGAGGCTTTCATATTTATTAAGAGAATCATCACCATAAATTTAGAAAAACCATTCACTAGGTTCAAGATACAAGAGCTACCATTGGGTTGGACCAACGGGTAAGGGTCCCCACAAAGTCAACGAAAACAGTCTCCCACATCTTTGGGGCTATATCTGCAGAATGAATCCCAAAACGCGTATTCTAGGGAAATTTCGCCCCCAAACAGCCTTGGCCTTTACCAATACACTCCCTAACATCCTGGTAGAGTTTAGGCCAGTAAAACTCCTGAGTAATTTTTTTGTGTGTTTGAAAGATACTCAAGTGTCCACCTACATCGAAATCGTGGAAATATTTAGGATCATACCTCTTAATTTCGGAGGGACAATAACCTTCCACCCCTTAAGATTCTTCCCCATCCAGCAGAGCAACCCTTGAAAGATAGTAAAATCATCAAATTTTTCTCCACCTTTCAGGTGTTAGTTATATCATTACAGTACGGATCATTCTTTTGATGTTGCATTAGGGAAACAAAGGTCTCAGTAATTGTGTGAATAACGCCAATATTGAAAGGAACTTTGTTCGAGGTGATAGAAAGTAAGCAATCATTAATGCGGGATGGGGCATCATTGACATGGTTATATTTTCCCAAGACATATTCAGTCCGAAATTTAAATTGAGAAAGTTTCAAGACCCATCTAACTATTCTCCCTAGCTATTTACGGTGGTTAAACATCCAATTATTCTATTATCGGTAAAGAGTACCAAATCCCGTTGTTCAAGATAGTCCGTGATCTTCTCAATACCGAAGACACAGGAATGGCATTCTTCTCATAAGGACTGTACTTTCTTTGAGCTTCTGAGAGGGTTTTGCTAGAAAACGCAACAGGGAACACCCCTTCCAGATGGCGTTGAACTGTACCCCTTTTGTTTTTAGTTGATTCAAAATAGCAGCAATTTGATAAAAGAGGGGGATAGACCTAGCATAATAAGCACACATGCCAACAATGCGTTGGTCTTGTTTAAGAGTTTTGGGTATAGGATATTCTATTATAGGTTTGACTCTTTCAGGATCAACGAGGATATTACCTTTTGAAATAATCTACACTAGGTACTTAATTGAATGCGTAGCCCAGATAACTTTCTCCTGATAAATAGTTAGGCCAGCTTCTCTTAATCTTTGGAGCACAAGGCGGATATGTTTAGCATGTTCATTAACAAATTGGCTATATATACAGATATCATCCAAGTAATTGAAAACAAATTTGAACTTAAAGTCAGAGAAAATATAATCTAAAACACTGCTAAGCGCAGTACCACCGCAGCTGATATCCAAGGGGACTCTGTTAAATTCGAAACACCCCCACAGTCTAACAAACGCCGTTTACTGTTTTGAATTTTTGGTGAGCGCACATTTGAGGAAACTGGCATTAAGATTTATAAGACTATAGACCTTCGCACCTCCCAAGTCATCAAATCCTTCTTTTCCCAGATTAGAGTGGGAACTTTTTTTGAATAAACAGTAGCAAAAACCGTATACTTTATCTGCATATTTAGAGAAAACAAGCCATCTTCTTATATAAGTTTCTCCATTTGGCATTATGCTTTGAAAATGCTTATTTGAAAAGTGACGTCCACCAATATTTTAAAAATATTTTTCGTTGCTTATTTCATAGCTCACAGGTTCTCGAATAATTATTTCATCTCTGGTTGCAGAGTCAATGAGTGTCCATTTTGAAATATCATCATAATTTGCATTTTGAAAACGCAATGTTGATGATATGTGTGATATACCCTCTTCTGTAATATTTTTAACTGCAGATGACATTCCAGAAACAGATAAATTTTCTTGTTGATGCTGCTATTCATTTTCATGGGCTTCGTCTAAAGAACTTCTATGAAATAGGTCTTCTTCCGGCACGTGTTGAGCCAATTCTGATGATGACGATTCAGATGACTTCTCAACTCTTAAAAATTTTGCAAGCAATTTTGAAGCCTTCTCAGTTTCACCCTGCTTTTTTCGTTTTCTTTCTTAAAGTTTGGCACGCCAGATAGTTTTTTTTTTTTTTGTTTCGTCTGTAAAGGACACATCTAACACTTTGTAAATATTTACGATACTAAAGTTAACTACAATTACCTAAGGCCAATTCTACAAACAAAAGTATTGTCAATCATAAACTTTTACTATAGAAGGAACAAATACAACACGTATTCGACCGAAATGTATAGAAAATCTGATTTCCAAATTGTGATTTGGACCAGGTTAGGTATGATTATAATCTAACTTGTGTGTGAATGTGTCTAACATGATGTTGTTTCTAACATCATGTAAATAATATCTAACATTACATAACAACATTCAATGTCAATGAACTCACAGTCCTCACAGAATACCTGCTATGACAGTAATAACGTGTCAACAAAAAATAACGTTTCGATTTCACTCGGAGCTCGCCACACAATATATATGCACCCTAACGCAAATGAACGCCATGATGATTACAAGGCTGGTGGTCTGCGAAAGAGGCGGGGACGGTGCGGCACTAGTGATGGCATGAGTTGTGATTTTCTTGACTCGAATAACTGGAGCTAAAATCACTGTTGACTCAACTCGGTTGGTAACAATAATGCAATCTTTTCTATTTATGTACTTTAGGCAAGTTATAAATGTTCATATTGGTCTCAACCCGTTAACATTTCTACAACGTTGAGTGCGAATTTCATGCTGTATGTATATACCTTTGAAACGCAGCAATAGTACATACCTACGTAAGTTGGGTGAAAAAAATAAGTTCGAAATTGAAGCATAAATTAACTTATATTTGATTAAGATTTAAATGTTATTTTGGACTTTACACGTAAGTGATTCTCTTTGTTTGCCTTGGTTTTCTTTTAATAAACAGTTATTTGCCTCCATGAATAATAATAGAAAATAATACTTTAATAATTTTAAAAAAATACTAAGATCTAACAAATATTATCACACTTTAATAATTTGGAAGTTTTTGAATAGCTTCATTTTGTTCTTTGTGTAAAATTGATTGCATAATTAAAATGAAAGCAATACTACAAAAAAGTTATACTATTACCAAAATTACTAACATGATAAAAAAAATTAAATTTGTAAAGCATTATTTAAACGCAGTTTTGTGGTCTGTTTTTTAAATCATTACCTTATATTATTAATAAGATCTCTAACTTTCATTCAGATACTATTATTTTGCAATCACAAGGTATTTAATTATTATATAAACAAATTAATTATGAAAGACAGAAGTTCTTTCGCAGTTGTGTTTAAATAATAAATAAAAACCAACCGGGGTTGTGTGGTGATTAAGCTCTTGCGTTTATGAACTCTCCTTGATGATTAGTTAGTTAAAATAATATGTGAACAGCAAGCTGGGTTGTTTGGTATACAATTTATGTTGGCGGGTAGGACTAAGTGGTATTTAGGTGCTTGGGTTTTATTTTTTGCGCAGACGACCTGTCGTTGCATTTTTAGCACCCTCCCTATGATGGTACCCAGTGCGGTCGCACCGTTCGCACCACCCAAGGGCTGCCCCTGCTAAAATGTACTATTCAGTGGCGTGTCGTGAAGTGCTGCCAGCATTAGTTTAATCTCTAACTGTAAATTTTTCAAACCCCTTAGTAGAATATTCATTGGTCAGGTATCTATAGGAATACATTCTCATGTGAGGCATGCAGAGCAGAGCATATGTATGATTTTTCAAATATGACCTAAGTGGGGGATAACATATCACAGGTACAGTGTAAACAAATTCTGATTTCTTTGAAACACTCCACGACACGCTACTGGCTATATGTAATTTATATAAAATTACTTCGCTCTAAAAATATAACAGTGATGGACAGGGGCGGCTCGTCCCTAAGGCACGAAAGCGTGCGCCCCCCATCCCCATGAACCTCAAGTTTCTTTTAAAGTTATTATTCGCACTCTCACGACAATTTATCTTACTATGATAGTTTCAAGAAAAATAAATAAGTAATAGCAGGCAAAGGTTTTAAAATGGCATGCTGTCAGGAGCGCGGCGGTCAGCACCTAGCATTAAAAAACCAAGCCCTTCCACCCCTTTACCTCTTGTGACCAAATGGCATGCAGTCAGGCGCACGGTGGTCAGCGTCATGCATTGTGAAAGCAAACCTTCCCTCCCCTTAACCTACTGTCCCTATCCTGCTACGGCTAGCTAGCCCTGCCTATTCTTCGTGTGAAGGCGCACTCCCTTACGCGCCCTAAGGTTGAAAGCTTGTGAGATAATGTGTATAGCATGAACCAGCAATAACTTTTGTCAGTCATCCTGTGTGTTACTGGATCTTGAGGCTGTGTGTGGCGTGTGTGTTTAAATAATATTATGAAGGGTTATTTTAGGATAGGATTTATTTGAATTATATGTTTTAATATTTTTTATAACTAGGCTTAATATGAATAGTTCAATTCAAGTGCTTAAAAAAGAATGCTGCAAGATTAACTCTTTAATAAAAAGAAAAGAATTGAAATCATTAGTTAGGCCATAACCTGAATTCTTTATTGAACAAAGTGAAACGAAGAAAAATGAAAATCGAGTTTTTAAAAGGCAGCTCAAGTTCATATATGCATACCAAAAAAATGGCTAGATTTAAGGCTGTGATGTGGACAAATATTTGTAATGTTTCCCGTGTATTTTGTTTTTCCCAGAAACAGTGGTGAATTCTTGTGGATAGTGAAAGGCGTTAATAAAATAAAACATTTAACAGAAAAATTCAAGAAACACGAAGTATCTGTGAATCACATGAATAGTGTCGTTGATATTTATTTGATAGGCAAAGTAAACATATTGTATAGTCTAGATTCACAATAAATAGAAAACGTTAAAAAAATATATATACTCACGTTGACAAAAATAGGCACATATTAAAAAGTTTAATTTCATGTGTTAAATTCTGTGGTGTTTTTGAATTACCTCTCAGAGGTCATAACGAATCAGTATCATCTACAAATCCTGGTGTCTACAGAGCTCTAATTATTTATACTACTGAGTTGAATTCTTCATTCAAAGACCATTTAGAATCGGCCACTGTATTCAAAAGAACATCGAAAATGATACAAAATGACATACTAGAATGCATGCTTATTGTCTGTTGGGAGGAAATAGAAAAGCAGATAAGAGATTTTGAATTTGTTGCCATCGAATGTGGTGAGACATCTGATCTACCAAACCATTGTCAGATGGTATTAGTTTTTAGGTATATGTTTGAGGGGTTGGTTTGCGAGAGGTTTGGGGGGGTTTCTTATTCCTGAAGGAAGATGTGTTGAAACCTTAGCAAAATGCATAATGGACCACATAAAATCTCTTCTAGACACGTCAAAAGGAAGAATAATAGCACAGACGTAAGGTGGTGCTAATGTTATGAGTTGCTCTGTTGAAGGTGTACAGGCCAAGATTAGAGAAACATATTCATTTGACTATTTTGTGCATTGTTACGCTCATAAGCTAAATTTGATATTAGAAAAAGCAACCAGTGCGAACAGCAAGGTTCGAGTTATTTTCTCTAACCTTTATGACGTTTTTGCATTTTTTTCACACTCATCTCTACGATTTGACGTTTTGGAGCAAGTATTACAAGTCAGACTACCCATAGCTGCTACAACAATAGGGAACTACAACATACGAACTGTTAACGTTGTGTACGGAAATAGAGATAAGTTGGAGGAAAGCTTCGAAGTTCTTGAGGAAAAGTGCACAAAAAAACTTACTGTTAACGAAACGAGTAGCCACAGAAAGGCTTTCAGGACCCAAATTTCATGTTCCGGCTAAATCTTTTCCAAAAATGTTTACCTCACGTGGATATATTGTGCCAACAACTACAAACTAGTAACATAGACAGTCTAGTTTGGTAAAATGACATTTCCATGTTTGAAAATGAGATGCAGAAAAAGAGGGGGCAAGTGAATGAAATAGAAAAGCAGATAAATGAAGAGTTCCTTGAACAACCAAGAAAAAGGAAAGGTAGTGATTAATGTAGCACCAGAGTGGGGGACGCTAAATAAGTGTATTATGTCATTACAACTAATGTAAAAGACAGATTCGCTTTTACTTGTCATTTGGAGGTAGCATCTTTGTTATGTAATGAGTCATTTTCCCAATTGTCTGCTTGCTTCCCGTAAGAAAAACTCACACGAGTAATCCAACACTACCTTTTCGCATAAAAAGGAAAACTTTGGTCTGAATTGGGACTCTTATACAGACAACAGGATTTTGACATTAAAGCAGTAATACAACTATTGAACTTCATGGAGAAAAATAACATTATTTCAGTTTTCTGTGAGGTAACGATGATTCTAAATACTATCATAACGACCCCAATAATATCTGCTGAATCTTAACGTTACTTTTCATCACTGAAAAGAATAAAGACTTTAATAAGGAATACGACGGAAAATGACAGAATTAATGCTCTAGCGATGAAGCCATCAACAAGGAACTTATCACACAAATGCAGGACTTTGACGACATAGTTATGGAAAAGTTCATTAACTTAAAGGTGAGGCGTATGGACTTCGTATATAAATAATTTCTTTGTTTATTGCGTACCAAGTCATTTCTCGCAAGTGTAAATATTGTGTATTCTACATATTAATGTTGTGAACTTGTGAGGACATGGAACATACATACCTATATATTTATGCACATTACACATCTGCAGAGTTTCTGTAACAGATACACGTTCTTTGGGGTGAGTTTAATTATTATTTATCTTTGCATGTTATATGTGATATTAATTTTTATGTTTAAATAAACAAATATTTAACAAAACATATTCCAAAATTTGTATCTTCTTTTAAATATATTATTAATAAACAATTTATGAACTAAACAGGTCACGATCTCCAGCTTCTAAAGTGACGAGCCACCACCATTAGTAATAGAATATTTGAAAATCATAATTATACTGTAATTTAAAAGAAAAATAAAGCTTATATTATTTTAACCGGGCTTCCGAGTCATATCCTTAGAAATTTCAACACAATCATTAGGATCCATTGTTTTGGGTATGATTAAGCAACAAACAAAATATATTTGAGCTTCATATTATATTAATAGGATAGAAATGAGCATTTATAATATTTAAAATCCATGTCAAATTAAATGTGAACAAATGTTTATCATTTGAAAGATATAATAAAATCTTCTAAAATATCATGCAAGAATTAAATTTGGTTCAGATTCTGTTAATGGTTTTCTCTTAGAGGTCCATACATCTAAAAACAAGCAATTTTTGTGGGCAACTTGTTCCAGAGATCACAATGAGAGCATCCCCATCTACAATTATGTGAGCGGACCAAACACATTGACTTTTCAAGAGAATTCAGACGTGGTATTAGAGAGAGCATTCGAGGTACCCTCTTCACAGGCTATCTGGTGTCCTTTGAGCATTGTATTTAGAAGCGTGTTTTGGTACCGTGTGTTCGCCATCTTCGTTCACGTCATACCAGCGGCTCTTCTAGACATTGGCTTCATCATTAAGGGACATCCTCCTATGTGAGTTAATTACTTCACAGCTCCATAAATAATAATGACTTTTATTTATTATATCACAAGTTTAATTAATAATTGTATATAGTCGTATTACTTTTGTTTATGTTACTACTGGTATTGAGTAATATAATTAAATTGAATTGACCTTGTGATTATTTACTAGAGTTTATTGTTTCAATCATTATTAATATTTTCCGTAATTTGGTATAGTTAAAATATTAATAGGTTTCATAAAATTGTTTGTTTTCAGGCTTCTAAAGATCTACAGGAAAATTAATAGATATATTATTTCCATTAAATACTTCACTAGATTTAATTGGAATTTTGATAACATGAAATGTATGAGTCTATATCAATCCTTGAGCGAAGAAGACAAAAAAATCTTCTATTTTGACAGTAATGCATTTGACTGGAGAGATTATCTAAGAATTTATTTGGATGGTATAAGAATTTATATATTTAAAGAATCACCTGACACAATCCCTGCAGGAAAATCTCGATTAATGAAGTAAGTAATAATGTTTGTTGTAAGGTATCGCATCAAAGATCAAAACTTTTGCTAATTGTTTGAATGCTTGTGAATACATGTCAATCAGTGGCGAATTTTGACCTCAGAATCCAGGCATGCGTTTGCAAGGGACTAAGGAATAGGGGTCCATTCATGTTTAAAAAATGTTTTTAGCTAGATTTTGAAAGTAGCCACTTCGAAATGGCAGTGCTAGGGGGTTGTAAAATGCCTGTAATATGGAGACTTAACATTTTAACTAAGACCCTTATACTTTCTCTAACACAATGAATAACACAACTCTCGAGCTCAATAAGCATATCTCACTTTTATAAATAAAATATCTCTATACAAATATGAAGTTAAATTACAAATGGTTGGATGAACCAACTAGTTTAACAACTAAAATAAATGAAACGCGATGCATGCCATACTCGCAAAATAACTTTAAGCGTGAAGTGCCCAGACTATGTTGTTAGCTGGTGGCTTTGTGTGGCGATTTCTAGCCCACATCCAAGGCCAGCTCTAAGTGTGGTCTAGCTAGGGCAGGAAGGGGAGGGGATGAAGGCATGCCTGCGTCTCACCGCC
Organism: Timema podura; assembly: GCA_033556935.1. Lineage (NCBI taxonomy): Eukaryota > Metazoa > Arthropoda > Insecta > Phasmatodea > Timematidae > Timema > Timema podura. The sequence continues at coordinate 56,831,406 of JAVRXN010000002.1, read as the reverse complement.
CCTCTAGTCGACAGTTTGGATGAGTTCAGGAGAGGCCTCCGATATACGAACAGGCCAGGGTGCTTGTTCTATGGGAGTTGGTGATGTCACACGAAAGAGCTTATTTCTCAGGAATGCTGGGACACCACTGTTTGGTGTGTGTGTCACCAGGGCCAAATAGCCCTAGTCTACCAAGAAATTCCTTAAAGTGTATTTCGCTCATACCAATATTCCAGTAATTACAGTGGTTTTAGTAGTTTTAATGTGTTGTTTTAATATATAACATGCTATTGGGATCTAAAATTATCACTTATAAGCTACTATTTGATCAAAAGGTTTTAGTGAATCAATGGTTAGTCTTTAATTTAGAAATAATATTTGTTATTCCTCTTTACATACTATCTTTTAATGGCGTCAAACTTTTAATTTATAAAATAATATTTAAATTTATAAATGCCTTGAAAGTGTTGTGTTCCAAGGTGGAGATATAACTATGATTCTCAAAAGGATAAATATATAAATACGTTTTCTTTTATCAAAGTGTCCCATCGCCGTCAACAGTGGATACGTGCAATCCACAGAGACAATTTTGTACCAGACTTCTGCCTGCTATTTGAATAGACTAATTTTGTGAGCAATTTATATTCCGAGAATATCGTGATTCAAGAGATGACGGATCTGTTTTAATAGTATATAGAAGAATCCCCAAGTATACCAATGATTGCTTATCTGTCACATTTCCCAAATCAATCAGCGTATTTCACCCCAAAGCCTTCAACTAAACCACCTGAGAAACGAAGAGAAGATTTGTCTTGCCAAAACAAGTAATATTTAAATAAATGAATTCATGATGTAATTAAAGATTTTCAGGATTTCAAAGGTCAAATCAGCTCAATAAATACAAATTATTTCACAAAAATAGAATCTGAAATTAATATTATTCTCACAAAAATTTATACTAGCTGTGGCATTCCTAAAATTATAATATTATTAAAAATAGCAAATAAATATGATTTGAGTTCTTTAAAATATTTTTCCAAAAAGTAATCCAAATTAAAAGACGATTCAATTGCCAGTTCCACACATAAAATCTTCTTAAAACATTCCTAAATATAGAGCTTGTGGAGTGTTGTATCAAGGAAAGAAATTAAAAAATATTGAATATAAACTATATTTATTTGAAAATTAATATAAATTTGGGGTCATGTATGTAATTATACAATAGAATAAGAGCTTATATAATGCAAGCGGTAATATTCCTAGCGTGGGTCCAGCGACTCGACAGCCCTTCACTGTGACGTCACGGAAACATTATCTAGGCCTGTAGTGTCTCGGAGGCCATGGTTCAGGCCACAACGTTCATTACTGCGTGACTGCGGGTAGAATATAGTGTCAGGCACGATGCTAGCAAATTTTCGGAACCAATAAACACTTCCACAAAATAAGGTTATGGTCTGTGACTACAAATCGGTACTCTTAGGTAATAACAAGCCAACTAACTTGTTTGAGAGTCGCTTCTGACAGTCAGAGCTGGTAGAAAGGTAAACAAGGGAGAAGAGACCAAATGCTCGGATGTTCTGCTGGGGTAGACTTGCCCTTCAACGCAATAATACTACTAGGATTGTAAAAAATGTTTTAACTCTTGTGTTGTGTCTCTAAGCTTGCAGCGCATGCATGAATGACTTGCCTATGATGTCCATATCACATCATATCGGCTCATCACTGTTTGGAAAGATATTCCCTGCTTTAATTAATATGTTTAAGACTATATTTGGCCTAGAATATATTTAGTGGGAAAGAAGTGACAAGGGCACTAGTTTAAAAGTTAATTGTTTGATATAGTGGTTAGTATTAGTAAGATTACAACAGGTTGAATGTTAAAAAATAATGAACTGAAATAAATTATTTGGTGATAGTTGGAAAGTCAAATACATTTTTCCGTCCCTTGATTGAATTTGATTATTTGGTTCATTTAATTAATAATAATAAACTGACTAATAATAACTCCCACTAACTGATTTTTATAAAATGAATGGGTAATTTAAATTAAAACCGTATGGCAGTTCAATAATAATAATATTGAGTTAAATTACTACACTTTCATACATTACGGTTTATGAGCGTGTTTTAATAAAACACCACTAATAGTAATGTGTGGTTGAAGAGTAGTGGGAAGGCCCAAAACCACATAAAGTAGCACACATGTGGCAGGCTTTTAGTAATGGAAAGTGAAAATATGATCTTAAAATAATATTAATTTGGCATTTGATACGGATTGTAGTTCAATGATTACGAAAACTGCGCACAGCCATTTAGAATATAACTGTTCTAATTTCTAAGAAAATTTGCATTAAATAACTTGTATTTATTAAATTCTATTCAATACATTCTTCCTAATCAAATGAGCTCCATTTACAAATTCCTTTCATTAAAATTAATTTGAAACTGTTTTTAAATCTTTACAGCACATCGTGTAATATTATTTATAGTGTGAAGTCAAAATAAAATATTCCAATATTTAAAATAAGAAGACCCCATTCGGTGGCCGCATGGTCCTAGGTCACAGACAAATTATATACCGAGAAGCTCAAATTCCATGTTAAAATAGCTGTGCTCTTTTTGGGAGCTTGAATCCTTCAACACTTGGATAGTTGTAGTTAGTCCTATCACCACCAACAGTGACACTAGTGAAGCAAAGTGTTGAAGACTCAAGCTAGCAAAAGGAGCGCAGCGAAACCCCCGTAACGTTGAGAGTCTGTTTCTTACTTGTCTGTGTCCTAGGTGCTACTTTCTCAGTATTCTAGACTGCCAATAGCAGGAATATTGACATTCGATTCTCGGTCGGGTGTAATGAAGGCTTTTAAAAAAATATATATTGTCCACTCTAACTTGACGTAGATGCGGGTATACTTCTCTAAATAGAGGCTTCCTAATCCCAACATTAACAACCGTTGATAGTAAATAAGCATATAAATCTAATGGTAGTAAGAGGCGGTGCTAAAAAAAAAAGGAAGACATTACTGAGACCAAATAAGTTCCTATCGAGGTTTTTTAATTTTAATTTTCTATCCTAGGTTTTAAAATAAATGTAATTTACTGATGAGGGATTTTTTAGAATTTCAAATTTTTCGAAAATGTCTCAAACAATTTTGTTTAGAACTAATATAAAGGGAATATTTCACCATTAAAATAACATTATTTATTTGTTTGGAGACTCGTGGATTATAGTATTATGTTTACTTAATTATGCTTGTACAAATTGGAAAGCAGAATAAAACTATCATAAATAAAAGACTATTAGTGATTTTGTTGTTTAAACATTCACAGTATAATACTTTTTTTTTTTAAATTGTATACAATATTTTGGGAAGAAGAGCTTGAAATAAAATAAGAAGAAAATTGAGAAAATTTGTATTAAATTAAACATTAAAAGGAGTATAGAATGTCAAGGCCTACACTTACTAGAAAATATTTGGCTTCAAAGTTCACAGCCAAAACACAACAAAACATAGAATTATGCAATTTTTGGGGCAAATCAGTTCCATTCTTCAGAAAAAGAGTGTAAAACATAGACTGGACTATGGCAGCACGGCTAGAGTTTGATCATAGTCCCTTTAATTCAATAATGTTAACAGTTCTTTGATTAAAAAAAGTTAATGCTTGGATTTTGCCATTGCTTATTCAAACTTATATATTTACTAGTTTTGCCCGCGGCTTCGCTCGCGTTAATGTAGATTTTATCAGTATATTCAGGTTGTCGATTGACACAGGAAGTATGACAAAAAAAACGATGAACATATTGAGGTTGTTAGTCAATAGAGGTAGAGATAGAGAAAAAAAAACTACATAATAAAAATCAGGATTAGTGTAGGAGTAGAAAAGAAGTAGCGGAGTGTGTGTAAGTAGAGTCACAGGTTATGTCTTGCCACGAATTGGAAGATCCTATTCCATCTAAAATCTTACTTACAGTTAGTTAACATCCCTTATTTACTCCGCTTGTTCTTGACCGTTGCAATCATGGGCACAGAATAGATCATTATTTTAGGACGCTCCTATATACTATGTTGTATGTCCTTCCATTTGGCGCAAATACATTTAAACTCTAGGCATTAGACACACGCGAACAGGCTACATATAGCTGGCCATGGGAAAAACATGGCATTTCTAAATAGACCCCTGCTACCTGCAATGTTTGCCCTTGCGCTTTGTCAATAGTAATAGCAAAACTAAGTTTGATTATAAACTGGAGTCTTTTCAATTGAAATGGTAGGTCAGTGGGGATTATTGGGATTCCAGGTATGATTACACTTTCCCCTTTTCCCACACCTGTTAAAATGGTGGCACAGATTATATTTTGCCCTAATTGTGTAATTTGAAGTCTCGTCCCATTACATAAAAGGGGTGCATCTAAATTTCGCATAAGCATAACTGGTACGCCTAATTTCAATTGTAGTTTATGCGAGGGTACACCCGATAGCTCCAGAGAATTTAAAAACTCAGCGGGATGTGAAGTGCTCTGTTATGTGTCCATGATTGTATTTATTGACAAATACTCCTTTTTTTCTCCCTGCACCTCTTTCAAAATGTGAGTTTGATTTTGTTAACGATTTCATTTTTTAGTGCAAGAATTGTTCCTGCACACAACCAATGATCACAATTAAAATTTAGTTGTAAATCTGGGTAAACATTAGCAATGAGCTCCACATCATTTTCCACCAAATTACAGAATTCTCCTGTCAGTAAAATGCAACCTTCAGCATCCGTGTCCAAATGTCCAAAGCCAACTTTCAATAGTGACTCTGCGTAATGTCCTAAATCTACGTCATTATAAAGGTAGACACTCATATTCGTTGTTAGGCTGAATTTTTCACTTTTGCCCACAATCTTGATGACTTGAGACAGGCTTTGATTTCATCTGCATGTGTGCCCCTCTGGATCACAGGTAGAGTTTGTCGGAAGTCACCAGCCAGTAAAACTACCATTCCTCCTCTCTCGCAAGTCCTGAAGATTTAGGTTTAACGCCTCAATAGATTTTTTGTAGGACATCGTACTATCGTCCCACACTAAAAGTTTACATTGTCGTAGCATCATACATCGAGAGCTATTTTTGCTGAAATGAATTATACCAAACTTCTTACGACAATTTTGTCATTTACCATAACGGGGTGAACAGACAGAGCTTAATTAGCTGAATATAATAAATTTTAATCATTTTAAGATAGATGTGCCTAAAATAACTCGGGAACAGATTTTTATTCCAGGTATCAGATTTTATTCTGAGATACCGCAGGTCCCTTTTTCTGTACTACAGGCATCATGTTGCAATTAATTTACTCATATCAGTAGGACGAGTTGTTAAGCTGGACCACCGTCTAATAGTTATTTTTTTCTATTCGTCCGGAAAAGTAATTTTTTGCTGGATGAAAGGTACCCTATGTCCTTTTCTGTACCCATGACAACGTGTATGCGAGATTTCATGATGATCCGTCGAGTAGTTTAAGCGTGAAAGCGTAACAAACAAAAAACAAACAAACAAACAAACTCCCATTAATTTTTTTGGATGAAAGGTACTTTATGTCCATTTCTGTACCCATAACAACGTGAATGCAAAATTTCATCATGATGGGTCGAGTAGTTTAGGCGTGAAGGCGTACAAAATAACAAACAAATAAACAACCAACCAATTCACAATTTTTCTGTATAAAGACCCTAAATCCTTTCTGTACCATGACACGGTATCGAGATTTCATGATGACGTGATAGATTAGCTGAAAGGTAACAACATAACAAAAACAAACTCAATTTTATTTTTTTCTGTAAGGTAGCCTAGTCTTTTCTGTACCCATGACAACGTGTATGCGAAATTTCATGATGATCGGTTGAGTAGTTTAGGCGTGAAAGCGTAACAAACAATAACAAACAAACAAACTCACATTTTTATTTTTTTCTGGATGAAAGGTAACCTATGTACTTTTCTGTACCCATGACAACGTGTATGCGTGATTTCATGATGATCGGTCGAGTAGTTTAGGCGTTAAAGCGTAACAAACAATAACAAACAAACAAACACAAACAAACATCTACATTTGATTTTTCTGAATAAAAGGTACCCTATGTCTTTTCTGTACCCATGACAACGTGTATGCGAAATTTCAAGATGATCGGTCGAGTAGCTTAGGCGTGAAAGCGTAACAAATAATAACACACAAACAAACAAACAAACAAACTCACATTCGCATTTTTTCTGGATTAAAGTACCATATGTCCTTCTATGTACCCATGAAAACGTGTATGCGAAATTTCATAATGATCGAGCGAGTAGTTTAGGCGTGAAAGCGTAACAAACAAACAAACAAACAAAGAAACTCACATTCGCATTTATAATAGTAAGGATATCTGGTTGATGGATAAAATGTTGTAAGCCTATTTATATTATATTTTATTAATTTAATTAAATTGTTGTTTTTTATTGTTTATACATAATTAATATCCTTATATCCTTACTATTATAAATGCGAAAGTGAGTTTGTTTGTTTGTTTGTTTGTTTGTTACGCTTTCACGCCTAAACTACTCGACTGATCATCATGAAATTTCGCATACACATTTTCATGGTACAGAAAAGGACATAGGGTACTTTCATCCAGAAAAAATGTGAATATGAGTTAGTTTGTTTTTTGTTTGTTATTGTTTGTTACGCTTTACGCCTAAACTACTCGCCGATCATCATGAAATTTCGCATACACGTTATCATGGATACAGAAAAATACATAGGGTACCTTTAATCCAGAAAAAATGTGAATGTGAGTTTGTTTGTTTTTTGTTTGTTATTGTTTGTTATGCTTTCACTCCTAAACTACTCGACCGATAATCATGAAATTTCGCATACACGTTGTCATGGTACAGAAAAAGACATAGGGTACCTTTCATCCAGAAAAAATTTGAATGTGAGTTTGTTTGTTTGTTTGTTTGTTATTGTTTGTTACGCTTTCACGCCTAAACTACTCGACCGATCATCATGAATTTCGCATACACGTGTCATGCGTACAGAAAGGACATAGGTACCTTTCATCAGAAAAAATGTGAATGGGGTAGTTTGTTTGTTTGTTTGTTTGTTATTGTTTGTACGCTTTACGCCTAAACTACTCGACCGATAATCATGAAATTTCGCATACACGTTGTCATGGTACAGAACAGACATAGGGTACCTTTATACAGAAAAAATGTGAATGTGAGTTTGTTTGTTTATTTGTTTGTTATTGTTTGTTATGCTTTCACCCTAAACTACTCGACCGATAATCATGAATTTCGCATACACGTTGTCATGGGTACAGAAAAAGACATAGGGTACTTTCATCCAGAAAAAATGCTGAATGTGAGTTGTTTGTTTGTTTTGTTTGTTATTGTTTGTTACCTTTCACGCCTAAACTACTCGACCGATCATCATGAGATTTCGCGTACACGGTGTCATGCGTACAGAAAGGACATAGGGTACCTTTCATCCAGAAAAAATGTGAATGTGAGTTAGTTTGTTTTGTTTGTTTGTTATTGTTTGTTACGCTTTTACGCCTAAACTACTCGACCGATCATCATGAAATTTCGCATACACGTTGCATGGATACAGAAAAGGACATAGGGTACCTTTCATCCAGAAAAAATGTGAATGTGAGTTTGTTTGTTTGTTTGTTTGTTATTGTTTGTTACGCTTTTACGCCTAATCTATTCAACCGATCATCATGAAATTTCGCATACACGCTGTCATGGGTACAGAAAAGGATATAGGGTACATTTTATCCAGAAAAAATGTGAATGTGAGTTTGTTTGTTGTTTGTTTGTTATTGTTTGTTACGCTTTTACGCCTAAACTAAACGACCGATCATCATGAAATTTCGCATACACGTTGTCATGGGTACAGAAAAGGACATAGGGTACCTTTCATACAGAAAAAATGCGAATGTGAGTTTGTTTGTTACGCTTTTACGCCTAAACTACTCGACCGATCATCATGAAATTTTGCATACACGTTGTCATGGATATAGAAAAGGATATAGGTTAACTTTCATCCAGAAAAAATGTGAATGTGAATTTGTTTGTTTGTTTGTTATTGTTTGTTACGCTTTCGCGCCTAAACTACTCGACCGATCATCATGAAATTTCGCATACAAGTTGTCATGGGTACAGAAAAGGACATAGGGAACCTTTCATCCAGAAAAAAAATTACTGTTCCTGACGGATAGAAAAAAATTAACTGTTAGACGGTCGTCCAGCTTAACAACTTGGCCTACTGATATGAATAAATTAATTGCAACATGATGCCTGGAGTACAGAAAAAGGGACCTGCGGTATCCCAGAAGAAAATCTGATATATCGTATAAAAATCTGTTCCCGAGTTATTTTAGGCACATCTATCTTAAAATGATTAAAAATGATAATACTCAGCTAATTAAGCTCTGTCTGTTCACCCCGTTATGGTAAATTAAAAAATTGTTGAAAGAAGTTTGGTATTATTCATTTCAGCAAAAATAGCTCTCGAGGTATGATGCTACGACAATGTAAACTTTTAGTGTGGGACGAAAGTACGATGTCCCACAAAAAAAGCTATAGAAGCGTTAAACCAAACTCATCAGGACTTGCGAGACAGAACAGTTGTTATGGGACTGGCTAGTGACTTCCGACAAACTCTACCGGTGATCCAGAGGGACACACATGCAGATGAAATCAAATCCTGTCTCAAGTCATCAAGATTGTGGGCAAAGGTGAAAAAATTCAGCCTAACAACGAATATGAGAGTCCACCTTTATAATGAGGTAGATTCAGGACATTACGCAGAGACACTATTGAAAATTGGCGATGGACGTTTGGACACGGATGCTGAAGATTGTATTTTACTTACAGGGGAATTCTGTAATTTGGTGGAAAATGATGTGGAGCTCATTGCTAAAGTTTACCCAGACTTATAACTAAATTTAAATTGTGATCATTGGTTGTGTGCAAGAGCAATTCTTGCACCAACATATGAAATCGTTAACAAAATCAACACTGACATTTTGAAAGAGGTGCAGGGAGAAATAAAGGAGTATTTGTCATTAGATACAATCATGGACACAGAACAGAGCACTTCATATCCCGCTGAGTTTTTAAATTCTCTGGAGCTATCGGGTGTACCCTTGCATAAACTACAATTGAAATTAGGCGTACCAGTTATGCTTATGCGAAATTTAGATGCACCCCGTTTATGTAATGGGACGAGGCTTCAATTACACAACTAGGGCAAAATATAATCTGTGCCACCATTTTAACAGGTTTGGGAAAAGGGGAAACTGTAATCATACCTTGAATCCCAATAGTCCCCACTGACCTACCAATTCAATTCAAAAGACTCCAGTTTCCAATCAAACTTAGTATTACTATTACTATTACAAAGCGCAAGGGCAAACATTGCAGGTAGCAGGGGTGCATTTGGAAATGCCATGTTTTTCCCATGGCCAGCTATATTTAGCCTGTTCGCGTGTGTCCAATGCCCAGAATTTGTATGTATTTGTGCCAAATGCAAGGACATACATCATAGTATATAGGAGCGTCCTAAAATAATGATCTATTCTGTGCCCATGATTGCAACGGTCAAGAACAAGCGGAGTAAATAAGAGATGTTAATTAACTGTAAGTAAAATTTAAGATGGAGTAGGATATTACAATTCGTGGCAAGGCATAACCTGTGACTCTACTGACACACACTCCGCTACTTCTTTTCTACTCCTACACTTAATCCTGATTTATATTGTGTAGTTTGTTTTTTTCCTTTATCTCTACCTCTGTTGACTAACAACCTCTATATGTTCATCGTTTTTATTGTCATACTTCCTGTGTCAATCGACATCATGAATTTATTGATAAAATCTACATTAACGCGAGCGAAGCCGTGGGCAAAAGCTAGTACTATTATAAATGCGAATATGAGTTAGTTTGTTTGTTTGTTTGTTTGTTTGTTTCGCTTTCACCCCTAAACTACTCGACCGATCATCAGGAAATTTCGCATACACGTTTTCATGGGTACAGAAAAGGACATAGGGTACCTTTCATCCAGAAAAAATAGGAATGTGAGTTTGTTTGTTTGTTCGTTTGTTATTGTTTGTTACGCTTTCACGCCTAAGCTACTTGACCGATCATCATGAAATTTCGCATACACGTTTTCATGGGTACAGAAAAGGACATAGGGTATCTTTTATTCAGAAAAAAGGCACAATGTGAGTTTGTTTATTTGTTTGTTATTGTTTGTTAAGCTTTCACACCTAAACTACTAGCCCGATCATCATGAAATTTCGCATACACGTTGTCATGGGTACAGAAAAGGACATAGGGTACCTTTCATTCAGAAAAAATATGAATGTGAGTTTGTTTGTTTGTTTGTTATTGTTTGTTACGCTTTCATGCCTAAACTACTTGACCGATCATCATGAAATCTCGCATACACGTTGTCATGGGTACAGAAAAGGACATAGGATAAATTTTATCCAGGAAAAAATTACTGTTCCGGACGAATAGAAAAAAATAACTTTTAGACGGTTATCCAGCTTAACAACTCGGCCTACTGATATGAGTAAATTAATTGCAACATGATGCCTGGAGTACAGAAAAAGGGACCTGCGGTATCCCAGAATAAAATCTGATACCTAGAATAAAAATCTGTTCCCAAGTTTTTTTATGCACATCTATCTTAAAATGATTAAGAATGATTATATTCAGCTAATTAAGCTCTGTCTGTTCACCCCGTTATGGTAAATGAAAAAATTGTCGTAAGAAGTTTGGTATTATTCATTTCAGCAAAAATAGCTCTCGAGGTATGATGCTACGACAATGTAAACTTTTAGTGTGGGACGATAGTACGATGTCCCACAAAAAAACTATTGAGGCGTTAAACCAAAATCTTCAGGACTTGCGAGAGAGGAGGAATGGTAGTTTTACTGGCTGGTGACTTCCGACAAACTCTACCGGTGATCCAGAGGGGCACACATGCAGATGAAATCAAAGTCTGTCTCAAGTCATCAAGATTGTGGGCAAAAGTGAAAAAATTCAGCCTAACAACGAATATGAGTGTCTACCTTTATAATGACGTAGATTTAGGACATTACGCAGAGTCACTATTGAAAATTGGCGATGGACATTTGGACACAGACGCTGAAGGTTGCATTTTACTGACAGGAGAATTCTGTAATTTGGTGGAAAATGATGTGGAGCTCATTGCTAAAGTTTACCCAGATTTACAACTAAATTTTAATTGTGATCATTGGTTGTGTGCAGGAGCAATTCTTGCACTAAAAAATGAAATCGTTATCAAAATCAAACTCACATTTTGAAAGAGGTGCAGGGAGAAAAAAAGGAGTATTTGTCAATAAATACAATCATGGACACATAACAGAGCACTTCATATCCCGCTGAGTTTTTAAATTCTCTGTAGCTATCGGGTGTACCCTCGCATAAACTACAATTGAAATTAGGCGTACCAGTTATGCTTATGCGAAATTTAGATCTACCACTTTTATGTAATGGGACGAGGCTTCGAATTACACAATTAGGGCAAAATATAATCTGTTCCACTATTTTAACAGGTGTGGGAAAAGGGGAAATTGTAATCATACCTCGAATCCCAATAATCCCCACTGGCCTACCATTTCAATTGAAAAGACTCCAGTTTCCAATCAAACTTAGTTTTGCTATTACTATTGACAAAGCGCAAGGGCACACATTGCAGGTAGCAGGGGTGCATTTAGAAATGCTATGTTTTTCCCATGGCCAGCTATATGTAGCCTGTTCGCGTGTGTCCAATGCCCAGAGTTTGTATGTATTTGCGCCAAATGGAAGGACATACAACATAGTATATAGGAGCGTCCTAAAATAATGATCTATTCTGTGCCCATGATTTGCAACGGTCAAGAACAAGCGGAGTAAATAAGGGAAGTTAACTAACTGTAAGTAAGATTTTAGATGGAGTAGGATCTTCCAATTCGTGGCAAGGCATAACCTGTGACTCTACTTACACACACTCAGCTATTTCTTTTCTACTCCTACACTTAATTCTGATATATATTATGTAGTTTGTTTTTTTCTCTATCTCTACCTCTATTGACTAACAACCTCAATATGTTCATCGTTTTTTTTGTCAAACTTCCTGTGTCAATCGACAACCTGAATATATTGATAAAATCTACATTAACGCTAGCGAAGCCGCGGGCAAAAGCTGTAGCATCGGATGGTTCGCTAAACAAATAACACCAATGTCAAAAGATGGATCTTACCCCATTCTTCGGTGATCGAAGGCAGCGTGGAAGAACGACGTAAGTTCAGCTAGACACACCTTCTCTGGCCCAAGAAAAAAAGACACTAACCTGGTGGGCTGAACGACTGTGTAGCGAGAGCCACGTGTTCACTGGACTTGCGCAGTGTTCTCCTGTAGAAGATTCCCGATGGGAAAAGAACCTTCCCGAAGCTTGTAGAAATGTGCAAACCATTGTTCCTTCGGTATTCCAGAAGGTTTCCCCGCTTGATTACCCGTCATTCCTCCTCCCTGTGTTTTAGCTGTATATATATTTGTGTCTGATCCAATGAACGTCACAATTGGGACAGAGCTGGAACAGGGCTAGGATAAGCTTCGGCTTTCTACGACTAAAATGTAAGAACTGAAACTCTGTCTCGGCAAATTGAACCTTTTTTATATATTTATTTATATATTTCAAAATTCCTTTTCGACTTCTTCTTTTTTTTTTATTAAAACTAAAACTTAAAATTTAAATATGAGTCTTGCTGTTTAACTTAGAAATGGTGTCTAGTCGCCGATTGAGATATAATAATTTGATTGTATTGATAACGATAGAACGCTAAAATTTATTAATGTTTCGTATAGAGGAATATTGTATTATTGGACTTAGAGTCTGTGTTGTCTTTTTACTACACGCCAGTGCTGATTGAGCGAAGTCATGATTTATGAATTGTACAAATTGTTATGTTAGTGGGACAGTTAACTTTAACTGTTATGATGAAATTAGATGATCTTATCGGTACGCAGTTTAGTATCTTTACTTAGATTCCTTGGGGTTAATTTGCGACCTGTTAATTGTACTTGAGTATCTAGTGAAATAGTCACTTATTGGACTTAGTCTATGTTGTTATTTTACAACTCGCCAGTGCCGGTGAGGAAAATCATTATTGGCAAGGTTAATAATGATTTGATTGATGGTATTGTTCATATTTACTGATATTCAGGTTTTTATATAAGTGGATCTTCAAGTTAACTTATTTGTATCCTTGCTTAGGTTTCCTTGCGACTTGATCGCGACGTAATTGTTATGAGCAAAGTTTTAGAATTAGAAAAAGGTATTTCTATTGAAAATTAATTATATGCTATTTGACTTTTTGAAATAATTACGACTTTAAAAGTTCTCTATCTTGTCTATTTTTTTTTTGTAATAGTCAATTGTTTTCATATTTAATGATACTATTCTTATGTTAGCTTTTAATTAGGCAGAATATCATTCCTGCCCGGACCCATTCTTATGGGCTAATATTCTTATAATGTTCCAAAGCACTTCTACATTATTTATTTATATTGTCATAACAACAATGTTGGTACTAAATAGAACTGTTAAATATTGGATTGTGCTGTCCATAATAAATATTGACTCAACACGACTTATCCTTATTTTTTAATATTAATAATAATATATCACCTCAAGTCCTAGGTTTTTGTTCTAATTTCCTTTATTTATTAATTCAAGTATTAGGCAGGTCGATGCAAAGCTAGTCTGAAATAATTAGGAATGCTTGGAAGAAAATTAGTGAATATTATCTAAGTTTGAAACCTGGAAGGTGCTTGGATTTGGTTATACATTGTTGAGAAAGTCCCTACCTACGAAGCTGGGAAGCTTTGAACCTATTGTGGAAGGCTCGCATTGATCTAATACTACAGCATGGGTCAAAATCTAAATTATTTGTTTGTGCATCAACTTGTTTGTCAGGGTTGTGGTTGGTCTCAAAACGATGACAATTATATCGTTGTGTGAGTGTCCCTGTGGTGAGGCCAATGAATTTAGCATTACAGTAGTTGCATTGTATTTGGTATATGAGATTTTCTGTGTGGCAGTCATAGTGTCTATTATTTGGATATTTAATTAGTATGAGTCTGCAACTATATGAGGTAGAGGTTTGGTGAATTTCTCAGATTCTGCATCTCAGTTTGTTGTTCGCCAGATGTTGTTTGTTGTTGTTTTTGGCCAGATAGGGTATTTTAGGGCGAATAAAAATGTTGCGGGGATTAGAATGGCGTTTTAATTTGATTCTTGGAGCACTATTGAGAATATTCTGTGTGAGTGGTAATGAGGTTATAATATTGTAGCCTTTGTTTAGGATAATTTTGTCTTTGACTAGTCCTTCATAATACCGGGTGGTGAGTGGTATGTCATTTGAAGGTATTTTATTGAGCTCATTATTGTATAGGTCTCTATTTATTTGGCTGTTGACTATGTGTTTAGGTTATCCAGGTTTGTGAAAGCCCTGAACAGTTATTACTATTGCTTGTTAAATTCTTCTTTCTCATAACATAAATATCTGCCTCTAGTAGTTACGGTAAAGGGTGGAAAGCGTTTTACATAATTAGGAAGGTTGCTTTGGAAATGCAGTTGCGTTGATGGGTGATGGTTTTGGTGTGGACTGTGGTGTTTATGTTTCCCTCATGAAGATTATGTTCCAGAACCAAGAATATGGCATGATGTTGTGAAATGTTATAGGTGAATCTTAGGGTGCTATAGTTATTTAACCTGTCCAGTATCTGTTGTAAGTTAATTTAAGAATTTGTTCAAATCTTGAATGTGTCATTCAGCAGAGCGGTTGCATGGGGTATAATACCAAAAAGTTGTTCTCTACCGTGCTCATGAAAAGGTTAACGTAGGAGGAGGCTATACGTTTACTCATTGCTGTCCCTTGGATTTGAAGGAGGTGTCTGTCCATGAACCGGAAGTTGTTTTTTCAAATATGAGGCTGACAGAATTAAATATAAATGCAGTAGATGGCTTAGAAATGGGTGGTCGTTTGTCCAGCAAATGTTCCTTGGCAGAAAGTCCTTGGATGTGGGGTATGTTGGTATAAATCTAATTGATGTCTGTCAGGAGCAGGTATGCATCGTTGAAGATTTCATTTTTAATATATTGTAGGCTTTCGAAAAATAAGTTTGTGTTCTTAATGTTTGAAGGAATTTGTTGGGCAATGGGCTGAAGATGATAACTGACCAGCGTTGAAATACTATCGTTGTGGGCCCCACAGCAAGTTACGATGGGGTAGCCCGGTGGAGGTATTTCTTTTTCTGAATTTTGGGCAGGTGATGAGTTTGTGGGGATTAATTTGTGAGTGTGAGAAGCTATAAAGATTTGACAGAGAGGCACTGATGTGTTCCAAATACCTTAAAATATTATTGATGGTCCAGTTTTTTTAAGTATTTTCATTTTGAAGTTTTCGTTGTTCTTCTATGATACAGGTGGATTTTTTATAGATCCCCGTGGTGGATACTTTGTAAGCAGTAAGGATAAAAATTTATTGGTGCTCAAAGAATAAAATTTAAACGCTCTCTAATCTCCACAACATTCTAGCTCATTCTAAATAGCCCGTTACAGCCACAAACAATAACAACAACAATAAACATCAAGCCAAATATTCTACCTTTGCAACTATCTGAGATGCAGTAGCTGCGGTATTCACCAACCTTCTAAATCATTCAACAGCAGACTCATACAAATGATGTACTCCATGAGAGGCTACTATGACAGCAATATAAACAAACTTTATACATTAGCTAAAATGCAGCTATTGCATTTATGACTGCATTGTCCTCACACAGGAACAATCACACAACGAAAGAACAGATACCCTTTTGACACCAATCACAGCCCTGACCAACAAGTATCATTTCATGCCCAGACAGGCATTTCAGATAATTCTCAATAGCTGTAATGCTTTCAGCTTCGTAGTTGGGAACATTATATCACCAAAATATAACCAAATCCATTCCCCTCCTGGACACAATATTAGATAACCTTATCTCCTTTTCTTCCAAGTAGGCCTTCTTATACCAGTCATTAATTTATATACAAACAATAGTAAACATTAATTAAATTTAGGAATTAAATATAATATAAATACAAAATTTTGCCAATTTACCAAAAGTAAAGCTACAAATTTGAAGAGGAAACAGCAGAATCCTAGCCTATATCTTTTCTTTTTTATCAATAAAGAGAGAACAATAGAATCCAAGGGACCATGCATGATAAATCTATAACCATGTTGCCATATTCCAGAATGGGTTCTACTCTCTTATGCCAAAGAAGGGAAATTAGCTACCACGAAAACTACATAATTATATGTTTTGTTATGTCTTGTCTTAGTTGTGAACATTGAGGCTTAAGTTTTCTGGTAAGTGTAATAGCCTTTCCCTTCTATCCTCCTTTCTATATTTAATTTAAATTAAAACTTGTTACTAATAATGTTTATTTGTTATTTATAGGTTTAATATTGCCCATCAAATCATCAAGTCTCTCTTATTGTGCCTAGTCGCATGGGTCAGCTGGCGTGTCATCTATCGTGTGAAATTGTTTTAAATTAAAGTTTTACATAAATAATGTTTAACATAAATATTCAGATCATTATAATGTTATTTAAGTTAGTTAATTATTTAATATATTGCTATGTAGAAATATAAATAAAATCTTATAATGTATAAACATTATTTTGTTGTGTAATTTCATTTGAAAAAATAAAGTAATACTTTGATAAATATATTTAGTTATTTCTATTAAGATGTATTCCCATTCTTAAATTTTAAATTAGGATTATTGAATCTTGGCACTAATTATACCAAATTTACACTTTAGACATTATTACATGATTCTAACCCAACTCTTAGAATATTGTGTAACGTACGATTTATGATGATGATGATGACGACTCGTGCATTCACCACGTTTGGGAAACAACTGAGACGTTACAATTTATGATTGCTTATCATTTGGTGATAATTATGATGATAATAATATTTTACGCAATCATGATTTCCAAGTGCGCAGTGGTTTGTAGGTGCGTAGTTTCTTGCACTCACTTTAACAATAGCAAATAGAAAATTTTCGCACACTTATTGAGAGTTTCACCATTGTTATATTAATGAAAAAAATAAATGTATATTTTAATATTTGTATACTATTTATTAAACTGATTACACACTCTTAAGAATGTAACTTGAACATTAGAATGACAAAGATCTTGCTTGTGTGACTAAAGGACGCGGACTTCCCTTAAGCAATTTCTTTTCCAGCCCTTATATAAGGCTGCCCCCTCCCTCTGCTGTTGAAAGTAAAACCTGGTCATGTTGGCAAGGTTTTTTTTAGATATAGAAAGAAATTGAATCTTTTTCTGCGTATATTGTAATCTTCGTAATTTTTTAATATACTTTTTGAAAACAATCTATATTTTTAAAACACGTTAAAATAAATAATAATCAATCAAAATGATATTAGTAATAAAATATAATTTGAATTTAGAATTTAGTATTGAAAATATTACTAATCAAATTTGCCTAGTCATTCATGGATTAGGCAAAAAAGGATAATTTATTTAAATGATCTTTAGTTTAAAAAATAAAAACTATACTTCATCCATAATTTTCAGATTAATTAGAGGGCCCATAACATTACCATTACAATTGTAACACGACCATTAGCCATATTATGTTTACGCTCTACCTTGTGAGCTATTAGTTCTTTTTAGGATATTGTAGTGCGTTATCAACAAATATTTTTGAAAACACATGCAAAATGTTCAAGACTTTTTAATTATTAAAAAAAAAAGAATAAATTACAAAATATAGAATTACAATTAAAGTGTCAATTAGTTATTAAAAAGGTCATAGTTATTTATGAAAAGTAATTATTAGATTGGATATACTATAAATACACAAACACTAAATATACCAAATAAACGCATATATAAATAAATAGAATTTTCGTCTAGCACAGTGTCTTACTGCCCATTCTCGTTATATTCATATGTATGTACAACATAGCAACTGAAGAATGAAAAGGTAGAGAAAATAACCATCTCTGCCAGCAAAGGATCAATTCGTGGAAATGAATTACAAAACAAAAACATCAACAACCAATAGATAAAATTACTTTAAATGGGTGAAATAAAGATTAAAGAACTTTAACCCCTATCTCACCATCATTGGTAGTTCAGACTAGCTCAAGAGGGACGCCTCTCTTAAATCTTGTTAGCAAGAAAGTGAGTAAATTATTTTAAATATATTTAATAAGGTCATTGTAATTAAAAAGATCTCACCATAAATATATATATAAATTGCATGAGACATACCTTTCTTCCCCTTACATCTTTCTTGAAGTATCACGGTTGATTAATTTTGATAATATAAATGCATAAAATAGTAGATGGAGAGATTAACTGTGTGGAATGTAAACTTGGATAGTGTGTTGCCCTGGATGGAAGCCTCTGAACCAATTGTAATCAAATATCCAGAAAAATATTGAATATTATTTACTGGTTAATAGGCAATCACATGGGTTTGTAACATTAACTTACAGTTAGTTACAATTGGATACATTCCCTTATAATGTTGATACGTAACTATCAATTCTTACCACCCGCTCCATTGTTCCGACACAAATAGAATCCCTACAATAGTACTTTACTCTGTTGTAGTCCCTGTAGACTAATACGGCAAGATAATACGACACAGTATATTTCATACAGTACAATCCTCTGTAATATTACACTTAGAGTTGTTCATGAACTTACCTATGAAATCTTCTATCACTAGCCGCCACCAAAGCTGACCTACACTGTGCAGCCAATTTGGAGAATGGGCCGAGCTAACGAAAGTCTACTGTCAACACGTGATCACTCTCCGTCTGGTCAGATAGAAACTGGGGCGTGATGACATGGAGTACGTTTGAAGACGATTATCCGACTGCCCTCTGATGGCTGTCAGAAGAACTTCCCCCAAAAAAAACAAACATCGAATGATCGCCGACTTGTTCTAATTTTCTGATGGAACAACCCTACAAAGTGCCTACGTGACCGAAGACAGCTAGCAACTACGTGCTAGAATTACCTCCCCTTTTTCCACGCGACGAAACTCACTATATAACAGGCTGGATTTGTCTACCAAAGATGACTATCTAAAATCTACGAACGAGGACGGATCGTTGTCATGGACCTGGACAATGATCGGATAAACACTTATATATTAATTGGAACTATGTATTTTACATATCATGGACTCTACTCATATTCGACTTCTAATATTTTTGTGTTAGAATCTTTATTTTGTTTTTGGCTTAATATGTAACTTCTCTCTTTATCATCTCAGTCGCTTAAATGTAACTTTTGTTTGGCCACTTGGGCGCGGTAACCAGTTGGTTATTTTGTTTTGAAATCCACCACTGGTAATTTTGATTTGAGGAAATTAAATGTAATATGTTGAAATGTGTGGATCAGTGTGTCGTATTATTTCTCGCGACTGTAGAAGTAAAATCATGCTTGTTATTTTTTTTATACTTTAAATTTATTCTAAATTTCAATCTTTAGCTTTGTCTAAGAGTTAGATAGTCCCGGGAGATTTTGACTTGTGTCTGGTAGTCAAACTCTCACGTTATGTTTTGTAATTCTCGTCTTGTAAACTTGTAACTGTTTGAGCAGCCCATCAGGCGCTAATATTTAATGTTCGTTTCATTTTTTGTTAAACGTATTTAACTTCACTGTTGATGTTAAAAATCAACATTTTTTTTTGTGTCTCTTAAAGACTCCCTTTAATAAATATAAACATGGGAGGTTTATATTCTGCGCTTCACGTTGTTATTTTCAGCATTATTCAGAATGATATAATGAGACCACTGTACTTTGCTTTATCTATGTTTATAATGAATAAACCGTCTTTTTGTGATATTTTAATACTGCTTATATTTTTACCTTATGTTAGATTCACGGTCTCCCTTTTATTTAATTTGGTCGTTAAGTAGAAGGACACGGAGACGGTGTAACAGGTTGTTAAGATAACTTCATAATTAACCAAGGCGAGCTTACTTTTACGTAAATAATACACTATTAACTTCACCGTGTTTTGGGCGTACAATACATCTAAATAACCACTTTCTCATCACCGCCTGATAAGTACGGTGCCCATACGTCCTTTATTTAAGAGGACCGTCTGTTATTTCAATGCTTTGTACTTTAGATTTTTTTTCTTATAGAATAGCCATTTTGTTCTTTAATTTGTGAATTGAAATAATAAGTTTAATGTTGGCGCGCAGTACACAACCCATAAAAACATAAAAAAATCATTTCACCGCCACTCACTACTATCCATTCAACAGAATATTTTAATTAAAACTTAAGACTGATATTTTGTTCTCAAAATATATATAAAAAATTAATTGATAAAGTTACTAAGCTGGTATATTTAATAAAGTGACGTTGGAAGACAAAATATATGTTTACGATTTACTTCTGGTAAAAAACATGTCATAATATGAACATTAAACATAAATTCAACAATTCATCATCAACTTGGCTACACATAAGTTGATAAAAAGTCTAAAATATATAAATACACGTTAATAAAGTTGATACAAAACTTATTGATAAATTATATAGTCTGGACAAAACAATTTATTAAGTTCAAATATATAATGAATTAAAGAGAATAAAAAAATTTGAATCTACAGGTTAGCACCAGCCAAACGAGTTATAATGCAGTCATTAAGTATTATTGTCCAAAGACATTAAAATATAAAATTTATAATAGAAAAACAATGTTTAGAGTGGACATATGTATTTAAGTAAAAAGAATATAAAATTTAATTTGTAAGTTAACATCTGCCAATGAATTTAAATAAAGTAGAGAATATAATGGAATATTCTCACACTTACCTGTTTTTGTCCCATTACTCCCAATGCATATCTAGTTTGGCAAGGATGCTGGAATACTTCATTCCGACATGTCTCGGCACTTATGGTGCCATAATCATGGAATCTGCAAAACGTAATTCAAGAAGCAATAAAATACATTAAAACTTAGAATCATATTATGAGAATTGAAAAATGCCTCCTGGACACGGGAATAGAACCCGGGACCTTTGGCTTAGTACGTCAATGCTCTTCCCACTGAGCTATCCAGGAATTTTCCCGTGTTCAGGGTTATTCTTCACTCATATTTTAAGGCAGAATCTGTGATGGACGTGTGGAAATCATTTGCTACAAATGTGTGATTTTATTAGATCATGAGCTATCAGATAACGCAGCCACCTTCGACTCAGTAATTG
>JAVRXN010000002.1:56764714-56809961 GCA_033556935.1 Timema podura | reverse complement strand
ATTTTAAATAAGGTTTTGTCCCCCCTTAAATTATTTAAGTTTTTTAAACTCGGGCTTCTTATAAAAAAAGTAAAAACCTATTTTTTTTTTAATTTAAGTTATTTGATTTACATGTGTGGAATATGATAATTAATTATTAAATTTAAATTCAAAATTAACTTTTCCCAAAATTTAATAAAGATTCTGAAAAAAAGTGAGGGGCGGGGTTTTTAAGGTTCCATGTAAAACCAAAAAATTGTGGGTAGCACTCCCGGGGCCAAAATAATGTGTGGCGTGGTTAAATCTTTAACAGTTAAAAAAAATCCAGCCCATATTTTAATGAGACAAAACATAATTAATTAAGTATTTAAGGAATAATTGATTTTATTAGGAAGGGAACAAAAAAGTAAAATTTATTTAGTAGATCAAACCATTTGGACATCGCAAAAAGACTTATCCCATCCCCCATCACTCCATCCAGACTGTCAAGAATTAGTTTAGGGACTTAAGGCTTTCTCTAAATCTGACCTTGGGCGTAGCTAGGCAAAATTTCTGCAGTCATGTGTGGAGGTATAGCATACCGCGTTGGCTGATTTATAAATTTGCTACCTTACTATCTCGACAGAGTGTACATGTTTAACTTTTATATTATGATGAATTAAGGCAAACTCATAACAAAATAATAAATAATTTAGCTCATGAATTAGTTGACCTTAGATTTGTTTTTTCTAAGCGAATATAAATCCTAAAATGGACAGTAATATTGAGATATTAGTTATTAGTAACCTCTAGCGTGTAATTAAATGTGTATGTTACACTGAATTCAGTCATACAAGCGTTTTAACTGATACCAAAATTCTAAAAATTGTATTGGCCAGTTTTATGCTTGGTTCACACAGGCGTCAATTATTAAATTAGCATATTTTTATCAATAGACATTTTTCTAAATACAATTTAGTTTTGTTGAAGACCAAATGTATATTGGTACGCTTTTAATGCATTCATTAAACAAAACTCTTACGAAACCTTGAATAAATAATTAAACTAAAAATATTATGCATTCGTTTGTGTTTATATATTCCGACGTAGAAGTTGTTCGGACAGTTACGCGTAAAAACAAATAGAATAGGGAGTCTATATTAGGATTTATATTTGTTTCTATTAATCATAGTTAAAAATGAATATTGAAACGGAACACATTAAGGAAAGGGAATTTGTAGCAAAAGAACATGCAGCCCACATTAAAGGTACACCTATTCAGGAGTTCTACAGAGACTGCAATGTGTTCGTTACTGGGGGTACTGGTTTCATGGGGAAGGTCCTCATTGAGAAACTATTAAGGAGCTGTCCTAATATTGGAAGAATATTTATTATAATAAGACCAAAAAAGGGCCTATCACCTGAAGACAGGAGAGAGGAACTTCTAAAGAGTGTGGTGAGAGTAAATTTGGTCTTAAAATTTAACCAGACAATATATCAGTGTATTCCTTATTGCAATGTAAATATATTCTGTGTTTAGAATATTAAAAAATAAAGTATTATTATTTGCCAAATATATTCATAAATGAAACTGTTTTCAAATGGCTTTGATTTCTTTAAATATCATACCACCTAGAATTTGTAGGTCTTACATAAAAGCATATAAATTTTTAATTGATAGTTTCCAATATATATCTTAAGATCTTTTTTTTGTAACATGTGTTACCAATTCAATTTCTTTTTATAATAAATATCAATATATATTGTAAGATCATTACTAAAACTTAAAATACTTTGTTTTATTTTATCTCTTTTAAACACTCATAAAAAATTATTTCTTTTTTAATGATAGTGCCTATGTGCCTATTGATAGCTAATATCATTTAATAGATCAATATTTTTACTTTCTCTCTATCTTACAGGTAGAGAAAGTATGGTGATCGTCAAAAAATTCGAACTCGAGATTTTGATGAATTTTGACGTTTCATGACTTCCTGAATCCGAAAAAGTGGTTTTTGAATTTCCGTCTGTCTGTCTGTCTGTCTGTCTGTCTGTACCTCCAACTAGAGCCTAAACTATTTTACCGATTGAGCTGAAACTTGATATCTAGGGTTTTCATAGGGTTGCCCCGAGGGATTTTTGGAATTGGACATATACCCCTAAAATTAAGAGTAGTTTACTGAGGGGAAAAAAGAGAAAAAGTCGATTTTCTCAAAATCTGCTCTAACGATTTTGATTAAATTTCATTTATGAACATTAATAAATATTACAAACAAAATGGCTACTCTCAATATTTCGGCAAAATGGCTTTAAGGGCTCCGGTCTGATGCGTAAATTAACAATTTTTATAATAGCTCCGAAACTATTTGAGATATGAAATTACTTAGCATTACAAATATGTATATATATTTATAATACAAATATTTTATTCGAAGCATATTTTTATAAAATCAATAATTTTCAATCTATACGCAATTATATATATTTTTTAACTTTTTGGACATTAAAGCTTAAGTATTGCGATCGTAAAAAAAACTAACCTTAAATGTTGATGGATTTCAACGTATCATGACCCCCCGAACCTTAAAAAATAGTCTTTGCAATGCCGTCTGTCTGTGTGTCTATTAAAACTTAAAATTAAGGGTAGTTTACTGAAGGGCAAAAAGATATAAAGTCGATTTTCTCAAAATCTGCTCAAACGATTTTGATTAAAATTCGTATCTAGGCGTTGATTAAGATTATAAATAAACTGGCTATTTTCATTTTCCTATCAAAATGATTTTTAGGGTACTTTACAGAAGCGTTAATTTCCGTATCTCCACAAATATTTGAGAAACTAAACAACTTATCAATGCAAAATTGTAGGACTATTAGAAATAAAAAACTTTTATTTGACATATATTTTAATAAAAGCAACAGTTTCTGAGATATTTGCAAATATATTAATACAATTTTGTGAGCTTTAGTTGTAAACATATACTACTTAAGTCTTAACGCAATAATTCTCCAATGCCATAGAGTAATTAAATATAAGTATCTAAAAAAAGTATGTTATTTTTCCTTAAAGCTCTTAGGAGAAATGTTTGCACAGCAATGATCTATCTCCATTTTAGACTCAATAGTAAATATTTACATTTTTTATTGGTCAAAATTTATAAATGAATAATTAAATATCAATGCGATGACTTGAAGATCTGCAACACCTTATAAAATGTTAAAACTTTAACCAGAAATCGAAATTTTAATACGAAGTGTTGACCCTTGTGGAAGACATTAAACTGTTTGAAATGTTCTTAGGTGGACAAAGATGCGCATCTTTTCTCATTGATTGTATATCATTATATATTATTTTATGCGTGTTCTTATGTGGAGTGGTGATGATACAATGTACATTATTCCGTTCAGAAATCTTACGAGTTTATAGAAAGAGAGAGAAAGTCTGTGCGGTGCGCCGTACCTTTTATTTAATTTAATCAGATTCACTTTACTGATTATTAAGTGGTACAGTAAAACCTTGGATTGCGGGTAACTTGGTCTGCGAGTGTTTTGTAAGACGAGCAAAAATTTTCAATAAATTTTAACTTGATAAACGAGCGATATCTTGCAATACGAGTAGTACTATGGTTATGATTTGTCTGCCGAGCAGTGGCATTGGATAGGTTCTTTGTTAGAGTCGCACAAAAAGAAAAAAATTTCCAGTGATCCAACATATAGCGGTGATTCCGTTATTGACAGTGAAAGTCGTCCTAAACAATAACCCACCTCCTCCTCTCCTCTCTCTCGTCCACCTCACACCAGCCACCATTAAATTTAATAAATAAATTTGATTACAGTACAGTTACATTTAAAAAACGGAAATAAAAAAGGTATTAATCATTCTTAGATTAAATATTTTTGGGTTGTGGGACGAATTATCTGAGTTTCCATTATTTCTTATGGGGGAAATTCATTTTGGAAACGAGTGCTTTGTATTACGAGCACGTTTACGAAACGAATTATGCTCGCAATCCAAGGTTTTACTGTATTTGCAAACGTAAATATATTACTGATTTTAAAATTACAGTCAAAGATTTCCTGGACTATCTTACGAATTTATGAGTTAGGTGACCATCTCCCAGATCCAAGCTATAGGTTGGGTATCGTAAACACGAGCTGCTAGTCAGCCTCAACATCAATAACTTCGATCTAGGAAGGTTATATTTTAAACCTGTTTGAACTATACCATTTCTATGTGACTGGGAATCACTGGTAAATATTGATGTAAATCTCCATCCAATTAGATTAATCAACAATAAAGTAGAAGTATATTAGTATACATGTAGTTAAATTAGATTTGGTTTATTTGGACTACAACACTTCTAAAAGTATATACTCAAGATTATACAAATATATTATACTATCCCAACAAAACAAATAAGTAATCTATGTGGTCATTTATTGGAGAGACAGATATTGGTTTCCTCTTTCCTTCTCACATGTTAAGTATAATTTCCTACCATACCATGTAAGCTTGATTCAGGAGAGTTAAATGGCAAATAGATTGGGAACAATAATTTCATCAAATGGAATAAGGATATATTTTAAATAATAATTGTCTCAGATCACGATATTTAGCTATCTAATTATTTAATTTCAAATATCTTGCGATTACGTTATATATATATATATATATATATATATATATATGAATGGATTAATAAATATAAATTATTGGACTAACACTCGAGTCACACTCCCCACCAACCATCCATTCCAACCCCTACCAATCGGGGTCCATCCCAACAATGTAAGTCTCTACGGTGCCGCGGTAGTGTTATAGTTAGGGTTGGCTACCGGGCACCTAAATAAAACTGGGGAAGTTATATTTCATTAGAATTTTTGAATACATATTTCCAGTTTTAAAACACAGTAGTGATAAAGTCAATGCAGAGTTCTGTACCATTTATTTTTAACTTATATATTTTTTATTAAAATAACAAAGAAACAATGTTTACTAGCTTTCTCTCTCTTTCTCTCTCTCTCGATATATATATATATATATAGTAAACAGTAAACATTGTATAATATTGTATAATAGTAAACATTGTTTCTTTGTTATTTTAATAAAAAATATATAATTTAAAAATAAATGGTACAGAACTCTCTCGATACGTGACCTACTGGTGTCCTTGGGAACCAGTGGCTTCTTTCTTGTACGAGCTCTCATCCGCAACATAGCGTCGCTGTCACAAGGTACAGGGAATAACTTACCCAAATATGGCTCAACCCTATTTGTGTGTACAATAATAGTGCGTAAGGGCAGATGCACCTTAATCGTTACCTGTGACAACACTTCTAACACTAAATATGGTCCCTTACACTGGATTTGGAATTTATTTATTTGACTACATTTTAGAACTGGATTAGAATGATATACTAGGTCCCCAACTCTGGATTTGGACACAACACTCTTCTGGTTATACTGAGCTGCCTGTTGTTGGAACGCTTGATGATTTCTTTTCTTGACAATTTTCCACACACTTTGCAGTTTCTCAGCAAAGTCGCTCACGTGTTCTTTTGAGTTCAGCGGAAGCATCACAGAATAAAACTTAGTCATCATTGGTTGCCTATAAACAATTTCATATGGAGTCATGTTTGTGCTAGAATGTAGCTTGGTGTTATGGGCTGTTATGTCCCAGTTGTCATGTCAGCTATTTACAAAATGAATCAACATTTGAGAAATCGTTTAGTGTACACGTTCAACGCGGCCATTTCCCTCTGGATATGCTGGGGTAGTTATAAGTTTAGTGACAATGAGCAATATACAAACTTGCACCATTAGTTCTGATATGATGTTCGAACCCTGGTCACTAATATAATCCAAGGGTGTTCCTGAACTTCAACACCCACTGGAAAATAAACACTCTCGCTATGGTCTCTGCAATCTGATCCGGTATAGGTATCATCAACAAATACCTAGAAAAATGGTCAATCATCGTTAAAATATACTTGTTGCTGCCTCTGGATTTTGTTAAGTGACCGGCTATATCTAAACCTATCTGTTCAAACAGTGGGTTTATTTCGGGTAGTTTTTGTAGTGGTGCTTTTGTTTTTCCATATTTATTACTCTGATTGCATGAGTAGTTATCTACATCGTAACGTCGATTCAGCCACCAGTACTTTCGTGTCATCCTGTAGTTCGTAGATATTTACCACTGTGACTAGCTAAAACTGAGTCATGACATTCTTTTAACACGTCGTCACGTTTTGACTCAGGTATCACAACGCTCTTTCCGTACTTTGTTTCTTGAAAAAGTAAGCCATTAACCTCGTGGAAAATTGTGTTGTTTTGCTAAATTTGACAATCGACATCTTGAGATTGCTGCTCTAATAGGTCCTCTTAGATATTGAGTACGATTGTTCTTATTTTTATACTTAGTCCGTCAGCATTTACATGGAATTTTCCTGGTCGATGACACACAGTGTATACATATTCACTAAGACATAAACTCCATTTCATTAAACGTCCGCTAGGGTCTTTTAGACCTAATAACTACTTAAGAGCGACATGGTCCGTAATTACTGTGAAGGTTTGTCCAGTAGGTAGCAACGGAATTTATTGACACTCCATTGGACTCCGAGAAGTACTTTTTCCGTGGTGCTATAATCAATTTCTGCTTGGTTTAGTTGGCGGGATGAGAAAGCAACAGTGTGTTCTTTACCCTCAACCTCCTGGGATAGCACACAACCAAGTTCATAGTTGCTAGCATCTTTTTACAAGATAAACGGTTTTTCAAAATCATTGAAAATAAATACTGGAGACGAAGTCAATGCATTTTTTAAAGCTTACATTGCATATCTGCAGTCTGGGGTCCACTCGAACTTTGCAGTCTTTCATAGTAGTTTAGTTAGCCGCTTTGTTTCCAGGTAGTTTTCAATAAGCCTACTATAAAAGTTTGACAAAACTAAAAATGATTGATGTTTATTGACTTTTTCAGAATGGGGTCGTTTCGGATGGCTTGGATTAACTCAGGATCACACTTTAGTTATTCACGACTTATATAATTACCTAGGTAATAAACCTGAGAGCCCGTGAAGTGGCATTTATCAATATTCAAGTATAAATTGGCCTAGTGCAACCAATTTAAAACTGCACGCATTATTTCAGCATGTTCTACCATGTCCCTGCTAAATATAACTAAGTCATTTAAGTAAACCAGGGTTTGCGTAGGTGTTAACCCATACAATATACCATCCATCAGTCTTTGGAACAAAGTCAAGGCATTCTGAGACCAAAGGGGATTCTAAAACTTTTGTAGACCTATGTTTTATTTATAAAATACATTTTTGCTTGGTCGTCTGGATGAACACATAGTTGTGTGTAGCCGCTAGTCATGTCCAGTCAAAAAAGTCTTTACATTTATACGTCTTTTTAATCGTTTCCACTAAATTAGATAGGGGATGAATGTCTAAGGTAGTTACTGCATTTAAAAGATTATAGTCAACACAAAATCGGAGTGCTGACTATTTTTACAATCACTATAGGAGAGCTCCATGGGGATCATGAATTTTCCTGGGTTTGATAAATCCTCCCTTTAACTGGATCTCAACCATGTCTTGAACTAGGGCTCTGTTAGTGATAGGGTACTCTGTATTATTTCTGTGATAGGCCTTGCATCTCTGGCATGTATTGGTTTGTGTTCTAATTGGGTAGCAGGTAAATTATCTTATTCCCTTAAGAAATCCTTAAACTATGGTAAAATAAGCTTCAAAATGTTTTTATTTTCCTCTGGAAAATGATCTATTTTTTAATTCAATGCAGCTTAGAATTTAGGGGTTGTAGTCTCCTTAGCCTCACAAGCTCGTACAAATTTATTTAGACCCTTAACCCGAGGTAATACAATGTCCGTGGCATACAAACTTCCACATTAGTTTTTTTCACAATAGATAACATCATATTTGTTTACATAACAATCGCTTGTAATTACCGCCCCTCGTGGCATTTGGACAGCCACAGGGCTCATATTGACGAAACTTATAGGGACTATGACCTTGTTTCCTGCCTTTATGGCAACACTAATACTTCTAGACACACAACAATGTTTATCTTCCAGTATTTCACTTCCTATAACTGGTCCTACCAAGAGTATCTGTTTGTCAATGACTTCGGGGAATTTAACTTCCGCTTGAATTATCTTTCTTGCACCTGGGGGTATTTTTTAGGTGTGCATTAAACGTACTAGAACCAGAACCATTTCCACAGCACAGGATGAGGTAGCTAATCTCATATTTACAACTGCATTAGTACGTTGGGGTTCTATCTCGGCTCTTGTTCATAAATCATAAGATTTATGATGAAGGTTCAACCTCCGTTTTTCTACGTTAATAGACGCCTGGTTTTTCAACAAGAAATCTAATTAAAGTATGCCCTCATAGCGGTGACAGCTTGCATTTACAACCTGTTTATTTACTACATAACTATTGTGGATTAACTTCAGATTTTTCTCGAAAATTTGAACTTCTTCATCCTCCTTGACCCGCATTTCGTACTTAGGTTTGGAAATATTTCTTTTTCCCACAACTTCTTCCACATTACTGAAACTTGAGCTCTGTATCGACTAACAACCTGAATTATTTTACCTCGTAGTTTGCAATAACTATAAGCTCTTCAACATTAGTATATTCACTGTCAGCGTAATTTACAGGGATGCATTTTATTTGGAATGGGGGTCGAGGCTAGGCCTAACCCATTGATAGTTTGCGTGTGGTTTCCTCCCTTCAAATCTTTTCCTACAATATTTTGATGTATGTACCTTGGCTCGACAATGGAAACAAACTGACTTATTGATTTGATAAGTTTTAGCTAAACTACTGTATTTCCTACATTTGTGACATTTCCCCTTAGCCTAGTTCTTAAAAAGCCGTTTTTCAGTTCATCTGTCTTCAACTAGTCTACGGTCCACTTCTATTATATCCACTGCATATTCTATTGTGTCTTGATATAATTTAGGTTTTGAAAGTCATGTAAATCAACCAAATTCCCCAGACAAGCTATTTAGAAAAGCATCTTACGCTCTTTAGTCCACCTCAAACTTTGTTGCAGCATTACCCTCTTCACTCTCCCCTAAATCATACCTAATTATGTTCATTTTCTTTTTCTATCATTGAATCGCTCTTTAGTTTCATCCGAACATAACTTGCTTCGGGTCAGCTGTTCTCGGTAATACCTGGTAGTATTCTTCCTCGTGAAGCGCTTTACAAGATCTTGTTTCAGGGCTTCATAAGTCGTAGCTTCCCTACATTCACTATGTGATAAGGTAAAATTCTGTGCTTGGCCTGAAACCCGTAATTTGTCTACTGCTAATTTTTCACAATCAGTCCACCTACATAGTTCTGCTGACTGCTCCAACTATGTGAAAAAGTTCTCACACTATTCTCTGCCATGCCTTGAAATACTGGTATACTAGAAATAAGAGAGATATTCCTAGCATACATGGGGGCTGCTTCGATTCGTTTCCCTGACTCGTATTGGCAGCATGGATTATACGATCTTGCTTTAAAGTTTCGTTTTATACATTTAAATCACGAATTTGTGTCATTGAAAGATCTATGTCTGTTTTTAAGTTGACGTCTCGTCCTTCTGGTCTTACTGGGGGGTATCCATGATAACAATTTTGAAATAGAATATCTTAAATTTTTAAACTATTTGTCAGAATTTAAATATTAAATGTCAGAATTTTAAATACGTTCTAAAATAATAATTGAACACACAAAATAGGCTAAACCATATCAAAGTAGTACAATTCCCTACCTTGGTGTTGCTGTTGTGGTGGATGACGTTTGTGAGTGACGTTTGTGACGTCACTACTGTCATTTGTCCATTCATGATGATTAAGATCAACGACCTATCTTTTTCTCGATGCTAATTTCTTCTGTCCTGATAGCAGCTGATATACACACGTGAGAATTTATCACTCCAGGCCTGCGGTACAAAGTTTTATGAGCTCATATTGCCTTTCTTCCACAAATAGCATAATCAAGCTAGCAGCAAACGTAATGGAACTTCTAATCAGCTAACATTGACATAAGTTTTTGAATATTTTACTTATATTCCGGCATGTTATCACCTACACATCACATAATCCATTTTGATATCACTTTATCACTCAATATTCACTTTGGACACACTTCACAAAGTCCCGATCCCTCTTCCGATACCACTTTATAACGTCCCCCGTTTTATTTGGATGCCCGGTAGCCAACCATAACTACAACCCTACCGTGGCACCGTAGGGACTTACATCGTTGGGATGGACCCCAAGCGGCAGGGGTTGGAATAGGTGGTTCGTGGGGAGTGATACTGGAGTGTTATTCCAATAACTTATATTTATTAATCGGTTCAGATGACTAAGCTATTACATAGGTATACGAGTAGATCTCCAGCGACGAGGGAGCATGCATGATAACGGGTCTCTCAAAATTCCTCTAGACCCACTCTCGACCCTCCAATGAAGGACCCACGAGATCAAATTTTTTTCCCTCCGTGTCTTAGTCAGTGGCTGCTAGATGACGTTTCCTCTGCACCAAGCATGGATTCTCTTCAACTGGAGTGAAGCTCAGCCCCTACTCTTTAATCAACCAATCACTAAACAAGGTGTTATTAATATAGTTTAAACTTGCTGATCTTAATGTGTCCAACAAGCCAGGAAAGATCATCGGTCGCACCATGTTCGATCATCAACAGGATTCAAGATATATGAGATATAAGCTATTCTCAGCAGGATAGCATCCCAATACTCTTGACTTCCAAGGAAATGTACAAGCGTGGGCTAACCTCTTTCCAGAATAAACCTTGAAATAATTATGTTCTTACCGAAACGAAATAATATTGGCCTACACTAGTAAACCCGAGCACTTTTCTTACGTAAACCATTTTCTGACCCCCGTTTAGTTGGTATAATTTAATTTTTAAATAATTAAAGTCCTCATTATTATATTTTGAGCAGTAAAAAAATCTATATTGGATCCACAAGAGTCAAAGCTTTAATTAAATATTCATCATTTTATTAGGGTTACACATCTCCATGTCATAGCATTACTTTTAAATTCTTCATTTATAAAATTTGACTAGTAAAAAGGTAAATATTGACTCTTGAGTCTAATATGTTAAAGATATGTAGTTTCTGTACCAACCTTTCTCCTAAGAGGTTGAAGGAAAAATAACATACACTTTTCGAGAGAATTACCTAATTACTCTATGTTATTCGATAACTATTGCTGTAAAATTAAGTAGTTCGTGCTTATCTTTGTATAACAAAGGCTCACAAAATTTTATTGATATATTTGCCAATATCTCAGAAACTACCAGATTTATAAAAATATATTTATTTTCATAGTTTTTATTTTTAATAGTACTTCAATTTTTCAATGATAAGTTATTTAGTATGTCAAATAGTTGCGGAATTATGGACATTTCCACTTCCATAAGGTACCCAAAAATCATTTTCACGGGAAAATGAAAATAGCAATTTTTTTTATAATCTTAATCAACGCACATATATGAATTTTAATCAAAATAATTTTAGTCGATTTAGAATAAATTTTTATATCCGATATAGAGAAAATAAATTTTTTCTCTATTCGTCCTTTAATAAACTACACTTAATTTTAGGGTTAGACAAATACAGACAGATGGCATTGCAAATAACACTTTTTAGGGTTCGGGGATCATGAAACGACGACATCCATCAACATCTCAGGTTATATTTTTTTAGTGTTTGAAAAGTTAATAGATATAATTATTTGCCTATAGCTTGAAAATTATTTGTTTTATAAAAATATATTTCATATAAATAATTCTTATTATAAATAAACATAAATTTTGGCAATGATAAGTAATTTCAAATCTCAAAGTGTTGATAAAAGTATGATAAAAATTAGAAAATATGCTTCAGTACGGAACCCTTAAAGTCATTTTTACGATAAATTGAGAGTAGCAATTTTGTTTGTAATATTGATCAATGCTTAGAATTTAGAATTGAAATTTAATGATAATCGTTAAAGCCAATTTTGATAAAATCTGTTTTTTTCTCTTTTCTCACTTAAGTTTAGGGTTCGATATCCAATTCCAAAAACACCTTGGGGCTACCCTCTGAAAAATATAGATATACATTTTTAGCCCGATCGGTAAAATAGCTTAGGCTCTACTCTGAGTTACAGACAGACGGACAGATGGCATCGCGAAAACAACCTTATTTGTTTCATGGAGTCATGAAACGTCAACACTTATTAAAATCTCGAGTTTAATTTTTTTTACGATCACAATAATTTCTCTACCTGTAAGGGAGATCTTGATCTTGATTGTGTTCTTTGTTTTATCAGATATTTGACTCTTCTTGTCCTGAATCCCCCCAAAAAACTGGTAATTGTGAAAGATGCAGTTTGGGCGTTAAATTTCTATACAACCTCTATACTGTATATAAACTAGAGATTATGCAAGTGATAGTATAGTATCAAACAACTTATCCTTAAATTAGATCTAAAACTCCTTTATTGACACATCACATCATTGTTTTACAAAAAGGGTATATACATTTTCACAAACATTAATATATTACTATCTATAATACAACTATCGAAGGTTTCCTTGACTATTATAATTACTATAAATTTGTT
Source organism: Timema podura (assembly GCA_033556935.1). Taxonomy (NCBI): domain Eukaryota; kingdom Metazoa; phylum Arthropoda; class Insecta; order Phasmatodea; family Timematidae; genus Timema; species Timema podura. The sequence continues at coordinate 56,797,349 of JAVRXN010000002.1, read as the reverse complement.
ATCCTTATTGAAGAATTGACCATCTCAGAAATTCAAATGCTATGAGCTATATGTTGAGTATTTTGAAAGTAAGCTGCTATTAAAATTCAGTGACACAAACTTTGACCTCAAAAGCTGTATTTTAAACTTTTTTTTGTACTATAGCGGTTACATGGAAATGGGGGAGCACTGATTAACATTGATGGAAATCTCCTCCCAATAAAACTAATCAACCGTCAAGTGGGAATATATTTGTATACACGTAGCTTGGATACAATTGGTTTATTTCAGCTACAACACAGTAATATATTTCTTCTAAAAAGTTCCATCCAAGATTACACAAATACATTAAACTCTCCCAACAAAACAGATAAGTGAAGTATGTGGCCACTTAATGGATATAGAGATAATGGATTGCTCTTTATTTCTTCATGTTAAGAGTAATTTGCTACCATACAATGAAGGCTTAAATCAGGAGAATTAAATGGTGGATAGATTTGGAACATTAATTTCACAAAACGAAATAAAGATCAATAAATTAACTACTAATTTTCTCATATTACAATATTTAGCTATCCGATTAGTTAGTTATAAATATTTTGCTACCATGTCATTTATAAATATAGTTAATAATTATTGTATCTCTGTTATTTTTATAAATAAATATATATATGTTAACAAAATTGCTTTATCTTGACTGTTATTTATGTTTTCAGTTATTTGATGTGTTAAGAGCATCTAACCCTGAATTCCATAAAAAACTGGTGGTGGTGACCGGTGATTGCTCATTGCCCAAGCTTGGTATAAGTAATTCCGACTATGAGATTCTCATTCAACAAGTGAATATTATCTTCCATCTGGCTGCCACGGTTAGGTTTGATGAAAAGTTTAATATCGCTATCCCCATCAACATTGGAGGAACAAAGGAAATCATTGACCTATGTCGGGCATGTGTAAGACTAAAGGTTGGTTTGCACTCATCAAATAGTTTATTCATTATTTATTTGTAGTTTTAGCTTTGGTCAACGAGGTAATTAAGATTATATTATTTAATGGTTATTAATTAACTTTGTTACTTAAAATAAATTTTTAACCATTAATTTTATTATGTTTGCAATTCTTGGCTTATCAAAGATTTATTATTATTGCAGTGACCAAATATTTTGTTGACGTCACAACAATTATATGAGATGTATTAATTTGTATTTCAGCCACTTGTAATGTGTGTGTTTTTTTAGAGTATTGTATACGTATCTACTGCCTATTCCAATTGCCATTTGAAGGAAGTCAAAGAGTGTTTTTACGATCCTCCTTGTCACATCGGTGATGATATCATTAACTACGTGTGTACCACTGATGAGGCTACAATAGAGATCTTAAGGCCTAAGTAAGTTGATGCGGCATTATATTTAATCAGGGTATAAAACGAGAAACTGGTTTTCATAAAATAAATTTCATTTTGAAAAAATTATTTTTTAAGGAATAGAGAATAATTTAACAAATACCATATTTTAATATAATAAAATTTTTATTTAATTCAACTTTTCAGTTAAATTCTGAAAACATTTTAACTATTATATATGTGTGTATATAAAATATATTATTTTGAAAATATAGTTAATGTATTCATAAATAATAGATTATATATCTATTTATATTTATGAAAAATATTAAAATACAAATGATATACATTATTAATGAAAAGCCTATACATAAGTATATTAGCTATTATAAATCAATACAAATTAGGTTCTATAGATGAACATTTAATATTATGTATCATTATATATGAATATTTATTGGGGCCTATATATGAATATATATTATATATGAATACATATTAGGTCCTATTTATGAATATATTATTTGTAGATATATATATATATATATATATATATGTTAAATGTATATCTATTATACATGAATATATACAATAAATGTATGTATATATTAAATATTAGTATAATATAGGCTACCAATATATACACATACACTTGTCGATCGTTGTAGTGATGACTGCATATCATTACACTGAAGTGTATTCTAAAGGTTTTTATTAGGATTTTATAGTTAAAAGTTTACTCGTCAAAGGCTCTAAACTATACATAGATTTTTTAGCTTTCGGTTTTTAATTTGACTCAAAACGTATATTTTCACCCTTCACAACCTGAAGATTAATTGAAGATGATCACTCTTCCAAGTCTTTTATCTATTTGGTGGACCCAAATAAACAAGTAAGACTTGAGCTATAATTTTTTTAACAAAAGAGAAATATTGTATTTACCGTTGAAAATCATACACAAATCAGGGTTTCAATGGTGTTGTAAACATAGAATGAGTGTATAGATGAGCCACTGTGCACACAGGATAGAGTTTGAAAGTTTTAATAGATAATCAGGTTTTATTTTTGAACAATTTTTTTGCTGACACCCTGGACCCTTCGCCTTTAAAATAAGTGACGATTTGTAGAAATTTATTCAACTGGTGTTCACAACGCAACAACGAATACAAGCAAAAGTTGATTGTATAACAAGTTGCATTTAGTGGGCTGAACACCCAAATATACATGATCAAAATAATAATGGAAGAATAATATTATTTTCCCGTGCACTCTTCCAAATTAGCAGATAGGTGGGAGTCGATCCCATGACGTTTACTCCTCTACTCTAGAAGATTTGACTATGGTGGGGAGCTTCATGCACTTGAGTACGAGTTTCCTTCTTCCTCCTCAAACCTTCACTGAAGTTGAAGAAGTAGATAGAATTGAATAGGCCTTTTAAAAATTACAAATTTTCACGAGTTGTAATAAGATTTTGCATTTATTCAAAATCTAGTCCAAATAATCTGAGATCATGATAAGTATTAAAATAGTGTTGTGAAATTTTTATGTTTTATAGGGAAGATATTTAGCAGAAGAGAATAAATGTATAGTTCAATATTGTGAGAGCTATATACGTTTAGTGCTTTACATAATATTGTTCCATAGAAGGGTATTTGGAAGTATCCTTGCCCCCCCTTCCCCGCTAAAATTATGAATAGCTTATTTAAGGTCAAAAATATTTTAAAAAATTCTAGCAAATTTAGCTATAACGATTTTGATTAAAATTAGTAAAGAGGAAACGTTTAGCACAAAAAACTAAATTGATTTTCTCGTTTTCCCATTAAAATTATTTAGAGGGTATTTTACATAAAGTGGTAATTTAAAATGTTGATAATTTATCTACAACTTTTAAGTGGAACTAACTTATTATTTGAAAATTATAGTACTCTTAAAATTAAACAAATATTACTAAAAATATATTTTAAAAAAACCCAAATGTTTTCGAACTATAAATGAATATATTATTTAAATGGAGGTCTTGGAATTGAGTATGTTTGTTTGTAATGCTCTTTGGTGAACAGAGATGTTCCTCTTTCATCAATATATTTCTCTAATAGTGCATGTTCTACATGTTATATGAAAAAAATATCAAATTTTAATAATTTAGGCTTTCAACGTTCTTAATTTATGCTATTAAAATTAATATTATGTAAAATCTTTAAAACCAATCTTTAAATAATATTATATACAATTGAATTAACATTTTTACAGGATTCTTGATAAATGGCCAAACACATATACATTTACAAAATCAATCGCAGAGAATATATTAAAAAATACTGCTGCGGACCTCCCACTCTCAATTGTTCGACCTTCACAAGGTAATGTAGTAATAGCCATATTAAAATAAAATAATGTTGTCTATCGTAACGTCTGCCCAGAAAATGATCAAAATTATCTTACACGCTATCATTAAGTCACAGCTAATAAAATGGCGATAGTTTTGCTTGTCAAAGAAAGGGTCAACTGAATGTAAATTAATTTATTTATTGTATTTTCAGCTGGTTAGTTTTTGTCAACATTGACATAATTTAAAATATATATCAAATTGCTGATAACGTCTTATGTTGTGATATTCTATTTTCTTTATAGTTCAAAAGCATTCAACATTGCTTGGAGGTTGGGTCCCTAAACCAATGGATTTTTTTAAGCCCCACGTCTTACTAACATTTCTGGTTCTACACATATGTACTAATGATTATTATTGTCTTAGGTATAAGGAGGTTTATAATTTAAGTAGTGTACACGCGTTTGCCTGAAAGTAAAAAGGAAAACTATTTTTGGAAAATAAACTTTCCCTACACTGGAACGATATTTGAAACTTGATCTCTATGTAATTGGTATTCTAGTCTACTTCGAGAGTGACAACTTAAACTAGCCAACCATTGAAGCGGGATACAATATTAATAAATAATATTGTGTTTCAATACTATATATTGCTATTATGTTCTTTATTTGAAATATAATATAACTGCTATGCTATGTTCTAATAGTATTTGAATTTATTCTTAAGCTAATAGTGATAAGTACACTCTAAATTCAAAATGTGTCCTCAATAACTAGGGCAATGTTGCTAGGGTCAGTTAGACAGAAAAACAATCTTGCGATTGAACTTCTAGCACGTGGCTTTGGTTTCATTAAACATTAAATCATCACATTCATCAACTACAAACGCTATAATAAATAAATCTTCAAGAGCAGCGTGTTATGTGTGTAAAAATATTTACGAACAAACATGGATTCTTTCTTATTCTATTAAACCCCACACCACAGGTAATATCACGTGCCATATTAAAAACACACTACCATCTGCGACGAATGCTCACTGCATACTCAAGGTTAGTTATTTAAACAATACTTTTCTCGCTGATCATGATGGTAGATATATTAATATGGTTCCCAGAAAAATAGGTAGTACGAAATTAAAGAAGAAGCCCCATCTCAATCCAATTAATTCTTATAATATTTAACTGGCAACTAACAATAATGAACAAACATTCTTAAAATACATTACTTGGTATTATTTCCGTCTAAACTACCTAGAAAAAAGGAAAACGCTACAAAAAGTTTACTTTGTAGAAAAACATAGCTTGGGTACCCGTTCTTCACGTGGGATGTCTATAAAGTAAATTTCGTTCATTTATTCTACAATGACCTTAAAAAGAAATTTTGTTTGGGTATTTGTTTGCTTGCTGCTAAATCCCTCCAAAACATTGTAGAGATTGTGTTAAAATTTCACAAGGGTATAACTTGGACGTCCGTGTAACACATAGGCTATATTTTTTCGATTAAAACCTAGTTTTTTTTTAAAGTTCTGTCTTAAACGCGGGCAAAATTTTTGTATTACTTATTAACTTATTTTGTATTTTACTGATATCTAAAAGTCAGTTAGTTCCATTCTGTTGAATTTTATCTTTAATGTATTGTTGCAGGACAGCTCAAGTAGTTTTTCTTCTTGTTCAGAAGTAAATTCAAATGGCGATTTGGTCTTGAATGGGTCTTTAATCTATGCGAACTTATCGATATCATATTCTTGAAAGTATATTTCAAACCAGTTGATAAGCTGTGAGAGGAGTTCTTCAAAAACAAATTTTATGCTGCGAGATAAATCAACTTCATTGGAGATCGCAAACGGATGTAACGAACAAAAGAAAACAATCTTTTCCACCGTCTTCATTAATTTTTCCTCTTCATGGCCGTATTTTTTTTTGAAAGCTGAAATCTTCTCATCCAATTTCAAAATGTGTATGTTCCCTCCATGCATTGAGAGATTCAACACATTTAACTTTCAAAGATAGCATATAAGAATGCTAGTTTTACCAAAAAGGTTTTCTTCCACAAAGTTTTTAACATAATCGTGTTTTTCCTCTTCAAGGAAATTGTACATTTTACTGCCGTAATTCAAACGTGTGTGCCAACGCGAGGGGCAGTATTACAACAAAGACGTGTATTCAGCTCCCATGTCCTCACTAAATTTTTTGAAAAACCTTGCTTTCATTGTCGAGTTTTTATAAAGTTTACCACACATTCCTACACCATATTCAGTTGAAAACTAAGATGCTTTGATGTGAGTTCATCTCTATGAATGATGCAATGTATCCACAGTGAATCAGGAGCATTGCTTCGAATAACCGCTTACAAACCTCCATAATGGCTGTACATCGAACAACCACCATTAGTATTAACACTAAATTATTTTCAGCTATAAATGTGTCCAGGATCTCGAACAAGTCTTGAGCCTTTGTATTTGCAGCAGTACTTTTACAAAAAAAAGTCTTCCACAGTGTAATTTCCATCTTATTAACCGTACATAGCAAATCAAATGCGCATCCTTATTACTGTCCATGGCAGGGACGGTTTTACACATAGGCCTAGTAGGCACGTGCCTAAGGCAACAGATTTTAGGTGCGGTAAATTTTAAATGATGCAAATTAGATTAATATTTATGTGTATTATATATATAGCTTGTAGAATAGCTTATGGCTTCAGTGTTTGTGTAAATGTTGTGATTTACTGATTTCTTTCGTGAAATGAAGTTAATGGTGAAAATGACAGATATCCTTGAGGGAATAGACGTGATGATATAGTCATACATTCTCTAGCTACCCACCTTCCTTTCCTCCACTGTCTCAAGTTCAGCAGCTGCCATTAGCAACAGGGTGGCGTGAGGAACAATACAGGCAATAGTGTAGGAGACAGAAGGGTGTATATACAGGTATATTCGCTTCTTCACTAGAACCTAGAGATATGAGTTACGGGAGAAAAATACTGAATAGAAGTCAATATTTTTAACTTAAGAATGAGAGGGAAATAAAAGTAGCAAACATAATGAATACAGCTCAGAAAAATACGGAATTTCTCAATCCAGCCACTCAGACAAGTGAAACTTGTTCGCAAGTATTTGAAAGTCGAGATGTGCTTACTGAACCTATTGTTGAGCATCTAGACGAAAGTGTTTAGTGTGAGCTTTCAACGATGGAACCTGTGCAGGAAGATGTAAAAGGAAAATCTGTTCGGGGGAGTCCTGTTCCTTAAAATAGTGCCGATAATGACAGTATTATTACAACAGACCAGACAGTAACAGTATATGTTTTAGTTTTGACAGTGACATTGATAAATGGAAAATTGATGAAAGTACACGTAATTTTGCGTCCAGGTATGGCTTTCAAAAAAATAAGAATGTAGACTTCTCTTCTTCAAAGAGAGAGTACAGTGATGGCAAAGCTAGATATCTCACTACAAATATGATTAAACGTAGAATCGCTAATGGGGAGAAAATACCCAGAACCTGGTTAGTATATTCTAAGAGCACTGAATCTATGTTCTGTGGTGTCACTCTCCTCTATTTAAGTGATTCGGCGTTAGGAACAAACTTTTCGTGTAAAGGATTCAATGAATGGCAAAATACTTTTGTCAAGCTCACAGTGCATGAAAATTAAGTCAGCCATCAAATTGTAAGACTGGATTCAAAGTAAGGGGACATTCTTCACATTAAATAGACAATAAATTGACTGATAAAGTGTTAGAAGATATAAAGTATTAGATAAGAGTTCTTCAAAATTTTATGGTAGTAGTTAAGACACTAGCCTTAAAAGGATTGGTGTTCCATGGTCTCGGAGATAATTTTGGGTTCAGTAACTATTGTAACTATATGATGCTGCTTGGAGTGATAGCAGAATTTTATGCATTTCTAGCTGGCCATATGCAAAATATGGCAAATCTGGAAGTGTTAACACATTTGACTTGTCGAAAATGATTGCTGAAGAGCTTCTTCCATCCTGGCTAAATCTGTTGAAAAGAAAATAGTTTGTGAGATGAAAAAATCTAAGTATTTCTCACTAATAGTAGATTCTACATCTGATCTATCACATCTTGTTTAACTGGCGATAGTTTTCAGGTATGTTCAAGATAGTGGTTCATCGGTTCTAAGGTTTGTAAAAGGTATCCATAATCCAGGCCACAAAGGAGAAGAAATGTTTAATGCGGTAAGTAGCCTTCTAGATTGTCACAATTTATACATTCGTAATTGTCGAGGTCAATCTTACAACAATACAAGTAAGATGTCTAGGGCATACTCAGGCCTGCAGGCCGGAACTAAAGCATTAAATGGTTTTGCTGAATTAATTCCTTGTTATGCTTATTCACTTAACCAGTTGGAAACAAAAACCCAGAATGTTGCAATGAAGGATGTAATTTATTCCTGCTCCTATAGGAGCTCTACAACCTTTTCTCTTCATCAACTTACGGATGGGAAATTCTTCAGAACTTATAACCAGACGCAGGAGCCCCGCAAAGACAAACTACACTGAAAAGTCCTTCCGTACACGGTCATTGGCTCAGGCGGGTGCATGCCTAGCTCTGAAGAACATCTGGCAGAATGTTTTTCTTGCAGTGAGTTTCATAGAGATGGTTGAACCACAGAAATTAATGACTCATGCTGAAGCCAGAGGTCTTCGCTGTAAGTTAGGCCAACTGGAAACCACGTTTATGGCAGAATTTTGTGGATTTCTATAGAACGACTAAGTGATACAAATAATAAACTTCAAAATGTTGACATTGATTTGAATTTTTTATTGAACTTTATGATTCATTGATTTTTCTCCTCGAATTTAATCAATAAGTATTTGATTTTGAAGATAAAGCTAAATTGTTGTCGGGTATTGTAACATATGAACATAATAAATGACGCTAATGTAGTAGCTCGTAGCTCGTGAATTTATAACTTAAAGGATTCTTAAATTTGATAAATCTGCATCTATCATTAGAGACTAAGGTAAACATTTTATGTCAGAACTGCTTAAATAGGTTTGCAAGTTGCTCAGGATAGATAAATTGCAGACGACATCATCTCATCTTCAGGATAATGTACACACAGAGCATTACCATATAATTATTGTGAAAGTGCTGACTCATTACGTGAAACCAAACACAACTATTGGAACATATATTTCCCGTATGTAACTTCCTTCTAAAACACTAAAGTTCACACAAGCATGAAAATGACTCTATATGAAATTGTTTATGGTCATCGAATGAGCACGCCTTTTTATAACCTACGCATTCCACCAGAAGAAAGAAACAGTGATGTGCTAGGATTTTCAGAAAAGCTACGGGAATTTTGGAAAGACGTGAGACAAATAAATCATGACGCATTTGTGAAGCAAGCAACCCAGTACGTTGGGAAAGTGTTCAGAAGTTGAGTATCATGTATGATATCTAGTTTATTTATCATACCCAGCGATAGGTAAGAAGTTGACAAAAAGTTTAAAGTCAGTTTAAAGCGCCCATATTCTATCCTATAAATAATTGGTCCTGTCACTGAAAAACCCCTGTGCCCTTTCCGTTCTATAAAAGAGAATAAAGCCATTTGATTTACGGTCTTGACCGCCCTAATTAACAAGTATAGTACTACGGAATGACCACGGGGTCGACCCGGGAATACCGAGGTGGCAAAAGAACCCTCAACCACAACACAGAAAGTCAAAATAAATCTTATCAACCCCTAACTCCACACCAAACCACCCTTATTATCTTCGTACCAGAAGAAAGTTTAGTTGTGTAAATGAGGTGTTATTAATTGTGTCCAGTATAGACGCAAGAGTTAGTAAAGCAAGTGAAATGAATTTGTTGTTTTATGTATTCCAGGTGTTAGTTATCAGAATTGTTGACATTTTTTATTGAACCATTGTGTGATTTTCAGGATTATTCTTATAAGGTATTGTAATATGTTATTCAATTTTATAATGTTTTGTGTGTAGTGAGGCTCTTTTTTAAAGACCATGTTGATCCCAGTCAAACAGATAGTGTTTAAACTGAGATAATATCTGAGTTTAGAGGGGATGTATTAGTATCAGAAGATAGTTTTACTTTAATCATGGATTTTGAGTTGAATTCTCTTATGGAGGTGCATATGCATTAGCTGAGCTATTGTCAAATATTCAGAATTAATGCCATCATAGCATTTTCACATAAACCGATCTTAGGCAGCTAATTTCAATACGGCTGTAAGGAAATTAAACAATGAATTTGAATAAATTAATATAAAATGATTAGATCTTATTGACTTGTTATCAAAATTGTATATCAGAAGGAAACGAGCTTTGTTCAATTTTGGTGGTAAAATTTTGAAAACTGGTTTTGGAACTTTGGATTCTGATGGTTTGAAATCAATTAGTGAGAAACTTGAACATTCGGAACAATTGAATAATGACCTACTTGTTGATGAAACCATTCAATTAATGTTGTTAAAGAACTTGGAGGATTGTCTTACCAATACCACCAAATTTATAAGGAAACTAGGCCTTGATTATATTAACCATTTTCAGGAATTATGTAATAACCTCATTAATAATAATATGGAAAGATTAGCTGGTATAATTCGTGTAGTTAGTTAGCTCTCAAATCTAATTCAATAACCTGTTACTAAGCAATTGTGAATCCATGTATAGTGATAGATTATAGCTTTAAAACCTCAAGGAAACCCTAGAGACTAGTGTTACCAATAGATCTAGTAGTTTTCTTTATTGAGGCCCAACATGTTTGACAAGTGTTGAGTTTAGTTGAGAAGAATATCAAGTTACCTTTATACATGATAAGACTCATGTGACCAGACCACGTTTATCTATATTATAGTGTCTTCTCGGTCTAAGCCATACTAAAAGTAGTAATCTTAGATTGATAATTCTGGTATCTCTAGCTAATAATAATGAAAATTCTATGTCTACAAAGTACACTCTTTTCCCATTCAGTTGAATAATTTTAATCCATATTTTGGGTTTGTTTTAGATTATGTTCTTTTAGTAAGCCCTGATCTTAGATATTTTACCACACAGTCAAATTAACAATTATCTGGTTGCATTGTCAAGAGCAAAACCATCTGTCCTAATAGTTCTGTATTTTATGATATTGTTGTACCAAGCTGTGAATTAGCCAGTGGCGTCTGGTCTATTGGTGTACATGAGCACGCGAACCCCCAAAAAGAAATGAAAGATAAATTAAAATATAACAAGTTAAATAAAGGAACATAGTAAAAACATTTCCAGATTTTGCCAATTTCGGTACGAACTTTCCCCCTTTCCCCTTTAAATACGCCCCTGGCAATACGGGACTCTAGTCTAAAATTCTAAAAATTATAAGAATAAAGCGGCTGGTCTTGACTATCACACGTGCGAGTGAAGAAACTGACCTTGAAAACAGTTGGTGCTATCGGAAAAGGAGGGAGGGTACTGAGGGGTAAACGCCACTTATATCTTTCCAGTCACACAGCATTCAATGTGCGGTAGCTAGCAATTCAGCAGTGTCTTTTTCATACGGATTCGCCCTTTTTACTTTCTCTCTATCTTACAGGTAGAGAAAGTATTGTGATCGTCAAAAAAATCGAACTCGAGATTTTGATGAATTTTGACGTTTCATGACTTCCTGAATCCGAAAAAGTGGTTTTTGAATTTCCGTCTGTCTGTCTGTCTGTCTGTCTGTCTGTCTGTCTGTCTGTCTGTCTGTACCTCCAACTAGAGCCTAAACTATTTTACCGATTGAGCTGAAACTTGATATCTAGGGTTTTCATAGGGTTGCCCCGAGGGGTTTTTGGAATTGGATATCTACCCCTAAAATTAAGGGTAGTTTACTGAAGGTAAAAAAGAGAAAAAGTCGATTTTCTCAAAATCGGCTCAAACGATTTTGATTAAATTTCATTTATGAACATAAATAAATATTCCAAACAAAATGGCTACTCTCAATATTTCGGCAAAATCGTTTTAAGGGCTCCGGTCTGATGCGTAAATTAACATTTTTTATAATAGCTCCGAAACTATTTGAGATATGAATTACTTAGCATTACAAATATGTATATATATTTATAATACAAATATTTTATTCGAAACATATTTTTATAAAATCAATAACTTTCAATATATACATAATTATATATATATTTTTAACTTTTTGGGCATTAAAGCTTAAGTATTGCGACCGTAAGAAAAACTAACCTGAAATGTTGATGGATGTCGACGTCTCATGACCCCCCGAACCCTTAAAAATAGTCTTTGCAATGCCGTCTGTCTGTGTGTCTATTAAAACTTAAAATTAAGGGTAGTTTACTGAAGGGCAAAAAGAGAAAAAGTCGATTTTCTCAAAATCGGCTCTAACGATGTTGGTTAAATTTCATTTATGAACATAAATAAATATTCCAAACAAAATGGCTACTCTCAATATTTCGGCAAAATCGTTTTAAGGGCTCCGGTCTGATGCGTAAATTAACATTTTTTATAATAGCTCCGAAACTATTTGAGATATAAAATTACTTAGCATTACAAATATGTATATATATTTATAATACAAATATTTTATTCGAAACATATTTTTATAAAATCAATAACTTTCAATATATACGCAATTATATATATATTTTTAACTTTTTGGGCATTAAAGCTTAATTATTGCGACCGTAAGAAAAACTAACCTGAAATGTTGATGGATGTCGACGTCTCATGACCCCCCGAACCCTTAAAAATAGTCTTTGCAATGCCGTCTGTCTGTGTGTCTATTAAAACTTAAAATTAAGGGTAGTTTACTGAAGGGCAAAAAGAGAAAAAGTCGATTTTCTCAAAATCGGCTCAAACGATTTTGATTAAATTTCATTTATATACATTAATAAATATTCCAAACAAAATGGCTACCCTCAATATTTCGGAAAAATGGCTTTAAGGGCTCCGGTCTGATGCGTAAATTAACATTTTTTTAAATAGCTCCGAAACTTTTTGAGATATGAAATTACTTAGCATTACAAATATGTATATATATTTATAATACAGATATTTTATTCGAAACATATTTTTATAAAATCAATAACTTTCAATATATACGCAATTATATGAATTTTTTTAACTTTTTGGACATTAAAGTTTAAGTATTGCGACCGTAAAAAAAAAACTAACCTGAAATGTTGATGGATGTCGACGTCTCATGACCCCCCGAACCCTAAAAAATAGTCTTTGCAATGCCGTCTCTCTGTGTGTCTATAAAAACTTAAAATTAAGGGTAGTTTACTGAAGGACGAAAAGAGAAAAATTTGGTTTTCTCAAAATCTGCTTAAACGATTTTGATTAAAATTCGTATCTAGGCGTTGATTAAGATTATAAATAAACTGGCTATTTTCATTTTCCTATGAAAATGATTTTTAGGGTACATTACAGAAGCGTTAATTTCCGTATCTCCACAACTATTGGAGAAACTAAACAACTTATCATTGCAAAATTGTAGGACTATTAGAAATAAAAAACTTTTATTTGACATATATTTTTATAAAAACAGCAGTTTCTGAGATATTTGCAAATATATTAATACAATTTTGTGAGCTTTAGTTGTAAACATATACTACTTAAGTCTTAACGCAATAATACTCCAATGCCATAGAGTAATTAAATATAAGTAAGTATCTAAAAAAAGTTTGTTATTTTTCCTTAAATCTCTTAGGAGAAATGTTTGCATAGCAATGATCTATCTCCATTTTAGACTCAATAGTCAATATTTACATTTTTTATTGGTCAAAATGTATAAATGAATAATTAAATATCAATGCGATGACTTGAAGATCTGCAACACCTTTTAAAATGTTAAAATTTTAACCAGAAATCGAAATTTTAATACGAAGTGTTGACCCTTGTGGAAGACATTAAACTGTTTGAAATGTTCTTAGGTGGACAAAGATGCGCCTCTTTTCTCATTGATTCTATATCATTGTATATTATTTTATGCGTGTTCTTATGTGGAGTGGTGATGATACAATGTACATTATTCCGTTCAGAAATCTTACGAGTTTATAGAAAGAGAGAGAAAGTCTGTGCGGTGTGCCGTACCATTTATTTTTGTTACATATGGTTAATTTAATCTTTTCTTAGTTATTAGTCTGTTTATTATTTTTAATAGTTAGTTGTATTATTGTGTGTAAGAAATAGTTTAAATGGTTAAAGCACTTAGTAAAATCAGTATTTCCGAGCCAAACAATTAAATTTTTCGATGGTGTCTCTGGAAAGAAAAATTGAAACTAAATTGCTCAGGCCAACACCTAGGCTTTGTAATATTGGGTTACATTTGAACTCGCCCCAATGCTAAACTTCATAATCAATTCGCCGAAGCATCATACCACCCGCTCCAAATAATATTCAATAATATTCAATAATATTCTAAACCCTACAATAGTACTCTTCACTATTGCAGTTCCTGTAAATTGAAACAACGTAATAGACAATTCAAATCAATAAAATCAATTCAATAGAACAATGAAATACATTGCAATCTGTACTCACCAAATCTATCGTGTGTAGACAACGACGAGCTACACCGGGTAGTAACAGAGACTCCTTCACCGAAGTCAATCCCGGCTAAATCAAATAGACACTGAAGACACGCCAACCACGTCATGTTCGATTCCTTCTAGAAGGAATTATTCTACCCCCTCCCCCCACCTTGTTACCGTGCTGTGAAAAACCCCTATTTAAAGTCCTGTAAGCGCATCATTAAATTGACTATTCAACCAACACTGGACGGAGGAACATAGTACTAGGACCAGGATTATGCCAGGATCATCCGTGATAAACTACAAACTTTAATAATGGAAACGTATACGATGAATTTAATTATACAAAACTTTAACTTTTGTTTAAGCCGTATTTATTTTTCTTCGTCAAATAGTAAAAATTATAATGTATGTCACCACTTGGTCGCTCGAGACAGCTGTTTAGTTTTAGTCTTTAATTTATAATAACTTTGATATATTTTTTATGAAGAAGTTTATCATTATTTCATTCTGAAATAATGTTGTAAATAAAATGTTTTGATTTCTTCTGTATAGTGAACATTATAAAATTTAACTTCGAAACTTAAATTGTTTAACTGCTAAAATTAAATAGTGATTAATTTTATGTTTGATCGTAGTTTAAATGTTTTCACTAGACTTTGTTTATTGTAAGTTTATTAAATTTAAATTCACGAGTAGATAGAAGTTTCTAAACTGTAAATTTAGGTCAGATAGTCCCGCGGGAGTTTGACTAAAGTCTGTTAGCCAAACTCTCGCGTATTTTAAAAATGTCTAATAAATATTCTTTATATATCTTTTATTTAATATGTTTGAAGTCTGCGTTAAGTAATGCAGTGCAGACGAGTTTGAAACAATATAATTAGGCCCATAAGGCTCTTCGATAAAGCATATACATTTATTAACTGATTTATTATTTGTTTACTTGTATACTTTTGAACACTGTGGATCGTTTGTCTCATAAAGACTAGCCCATCTGATTGTTTGATATGGCTAACAGTAGAGAAGTTCTGGCTAAGGAACTACACTAATTACTGTTTATTTCTAACATGATTTTCCACGGAACTCAGTACGATTATTGAGATCATGTAATTAATTGAATTCTTCTTTGATAATTGTTTATTGCTTCGAATAAACCATTTATGGTATTATTATTTAAATCTTGCATTTCATGTCCTTTGTATATTCTATGTAGATTACACCCTTCCCTTCCTTTAAGTTATCGATGGTCGTTAGGAGAAAGGATTGGAGAGAGGGGTGTAACCGCTTAACCTTATCCAGGTGACAAAAACTAAAACTAATGATTTCAAAAGGGAATTCAAACCCAAATTATATGAAAAATATCTATGGATTTGGGAAATGTGAATTAACTAACAGGCTCTTTTGTTTTCATTGTCTCCTATTTGCAAAAACAATGTGGTGATTCATTTTGGGTGAGTTACAATGTCGCTAATTTATCACATCTAACTAAAAAAAAAACTCTCACAATCACATCTAAACTCCATATTAAAGTTTCATTTACCAGGAAAGGTTGATATTCGCCAACAGCTCAACAGTGCATTTAGTTCGAATTATAAAAAACACAATGAACCAGTAATAAAAAACCGTTGTGTTCTCTAAAAAAATTTGATTGTATTTTGTCTTGTGGCACATTTGAGCTCGCACTTTGAGGACATGATTAACGTGATTATTCACTAAATCCAGGTGTTTTCAGAGGTCTTATAAACTCCTCAACAGAATTTTATTCATCACTAAAAAACCATCTCATTAGTGCCAATGTTTTTAAAGTAACCTCAAAAGATATTCAAAATTATTTATTAGACTGTATGCTCACTGTTTGCCAGAACCACATAAAAAATGGAATTTCAAAAGCATGTTTTGTTTCAGTGATAGCAGATGAAACTACTGATGTTTCATCCGCTTCCCAATTGGTTGTTGTATTTCGATACATTTTAATTAACGGATGACCAGTTGAGAAGTTCTGGGAATTCACTAATCCTCCTGGATATGATTCAGAATATATCGTTGAATGTATTCAGGCTAGTTTGGAAAAAGTTGTAGATAAAACCGATAAATTGATTTCCCAAAGCTATGATTGCGCAAACGTGATGAGTGGTCATCATGCTGGTGTTCAGGCTCTTATTCAACGTACCTACAAGAATGCACATTTTGTTCATTACTACGCACATCAGCACAATTAGACTGTTAGCCAAGCAAACAGTCAAAATCAACAAGTTCGAGTATTTTTTTCCAACCTTAGTGATATAATTAGCTTTTACAATAACTCTCCACAAAGGATTGCTATTCTAGATGAAACTGTTAGAAAAAGGATACCTCATGGTTCAGGTACCAGGTGGAATTTTCAAGAGTCGAACTATCAATACAGTGTATGAATACACGGATCAGTTAACTGAATGCATGGAAAAAAAATAGTCATCATCGAAAAAGGCTGTAACAATAAATCAAGCAGGGCTATTCTGCGTATGTTGGTAGACTCGGTATTTGGGTTTTGGCTTACAATTTTTCATAATATTATGCCACATGTAGATGTGTTATACAACCAGCTTCAGAAAACACTAACTGATGCAGCACTCATTAGAAAACATGTAAACACTCCCCAGCAGTCAATGTAAATAGAAAGAAAATGATGTACAGAGTGACCATGAAGGTATCGGAAAAAGAGTAAACATCAAAGAAAAAGAAGGGAGAAAATATTCACATAGATATAACACTTGCAGCTAAAGAAATATGTAATATTATCAGGAATCAAGTAAAAGATAGATATTACTTAATAACTCATTACTTTTCTTTTTCTCTCCTCGAAGCTGAACAATTCTAAGATTACGAGAAAAAGTTTCCAATTCACTTTGTTGAGTAAACAATAGATGTTTATTCCATTTTACAGAAGGGCTATCTGAAACTGAAATAGGAATAATTTACAGAAGACCAGATCTAAGAAATATGCATGGTGCCATTAGTCTTCTACAGTTTGTTATTGAAAATTACTTGCAAAATACGTTTTCAGAGACCTACAAACTGTTGCTAATTATTTCTACTATACCAATGATCATTGCTGAGGTTGAGAGATGCTTCTCAACTTTAAAACAAATTAAGACATTTTTAAGGAGCATCATGAGTGAAGATAGACTGAGCGCTCTAGCCATGATCACAATTGAAAAATTATTTTAAAAATAACATACCTAAATTCAACAAAAATGTTATTGATTGGTTTACAAAAATTGTACTTGAGTGATCAACATTAAAAGGTAAAATTTAATCGCTATTGTAGTGGTATATTTATTTGTAGAAATTAAAATTTTAAAGTTTTTCTACCTATGAGTCCACTGCATTTTTTTTTAACTTGTAGAAACACAAATGTCTCTAACCGATACTTTACGTAGTACCTCTACATTTTATTTTCGCAAATTTGTGTTGTGAGCCCCCATTTGAATAACCCACTAGCTACCACTGGAATATCATTGTTTTGTCCAAAACAATGAGTATCTATTGTGATAGGAAATAATTTGACTTGATTAAACCCTTTATGAAAAAGATTCGGAATGGATGGCTATATTCTGTCAGTATTATTATAGATCTAACTTTTTGGTGTAGGAGCTCAGCCGACGTGGGGTTACCCATAACAATAGCCCTCGACCGTTCAGGTATCATAGAAAATGTTACATTATGTGACTTATCTAATAATTACTAAAGGTTTTAGCCACTATCTATGGCTAAATTTAGTTAAAGGGTCAACTTTCCAGATCATATGTTCTAAATATTGGTAAATTGTGCTTAAAGGATATATATGTATACATATTTGTTTTGAGTCCCAATACCTGGACAAATCAGATGATTAAGTGAGCAACTTAATACCTTAAGTCAGTTATAATGAATTACCTGATCAACCATATCAAGGATAGTTGAAGAACTCGAGTACCGAGAACCAAAGCTGTGTTTAGTACTAACATTCCAGTTAGTCTGCTAGATGCCGCATTAGTTATCCTTCTCATAGTCAGGAAGTATCCGCCATCATGCCGGAACGCACGTGCAGAGTAAATCAATTTGTCAGTGATGGGTCACGCGAGTGACATCAAGGCGGTCGTCCTGGCCGGCCGAAGTCAAGCGGTAGCCAGGTGACGAACAGGTGTTTTGGTCATTGTAAGAGTAAGGTGGTATAGCGTATATACCTTCCTTATTCATTGTAAGTTGGGGACTTAAGCAACTAGCTTTTATACAAGATGTGTTAAATGATTAACTTATTGTGTTAATGGTCCACCCATTTTTAATTGAGGGAGTTATGTGATACTTTCAACCTAGTGAATTTATTCTTAACTGTACTTGTAGACTATCCATTGTATGGGCTCCCTGTCACTCGTAGCTTACAAGTGAATTGTCATGTGTTTGAAACGGGAACCAATTCCTGTCAAATCGGTACTTAGGTCGTAGCTGCTTAGTTTAGTCGATGGCAGTGATAGAACTGTGGGAATCACTGTCTTAGCTATTACATGGTTTCATGCTGGCTGTGGCTAGAAGTCCGTTGATTGGTGCTGTATGCCATCATCGAAGGAATAATCCATAGTTAGCAAATCTATTTTGCGTGTTTCAAAGCTGGGCTCTAGAGAGTTGGCTGCAAACAGCTAAGGGCAGTTTTCTGAGAGAGTATTAGTTTGTAGCACCTAACTAGAGGATTTGTGGACTTAGACCGAAACTTAGAATGCGCCTTAGGTTTACAGGTGACAGGGTGACAGGTGAATCCCAACCCTAGTCACGATTACCATCGTTATATTATTTTATTTTATTTTAATAAACCCGATATTTGTAGGCCATTGATTTAATCGATCCTGACTTAACCTAGGCACATTGTAGTCTCACAAATGAGTTAAGGGCCGTGTTTTACATATTGATGGTTTTAAAGTCACGTGGTCTTAACAAAGAGAATATTTTGTATTTAAGAAACAAATTTAAGATAAAAGGTATTTAAAAAAGAGTTTTTTAAGATGAGAATATTTAATTGAAAGAGAATTTGAAATAAAACATTTGCTGGAAAAATACATACTATATGGAAAATTTTCGTAATAAAATTTATCAATGACTAATTTTTGTCTTGAATAAATTATTGTATACACAATATAAATCATAGATATTCAACCATATTATAAAAATAAAATAATAATGCATATATCCTCAGGCTTAATAAATATTTTAATTGATAGCATTTACTTTTACATACATTCAAATTTATAGCATATTATTCGACCTTCCTTATACCTAATACACTAGCGAAATTAGTAAATATTTGTGTAATTTGAAATAGTAGTAAGACACGCCATTCTCTTACGTGGAAGGCAGAAATTTTGCATATAGCTCCAAAAACAACAACTCCATAACCAACCCATCCTCACTTACTTTATCCATATTTTCCTGCCCCTGCATACTCCCAACGCTTCAACAACATTCAAACACTAAATCCTACATGTATTATAATTTTTAAAAGTATTAATATTTTTCTTTTTCAGACATTCGTCTACAGCATTTAACCACGGATTACATTTACAAAAATTGCACAATACACTTTCTACCTTAGTGCCATACATTTCCCAATAAATAGTAACAATTTAAATATATGGTCCATGCAACTTTTATCTGGGAATAAAACAATATTGTACACTACAAAACATATCAGCAGTTTTTCAGACATCATCTCATTAATATTCTCTCTAAAACCTTCCCGGAATACTTGACAAAATAATTGCCCTATAAATCTTTTATTCTCTCTTGCTGCCTTTGTCTTTCTACAAAGGAACAATGACAACTTTTTCTAGTCATTAGGAACATTCAAAATTCCAGCATATTAATTGAACAGATCACACAATCTGGCAAAAATTACCATATCCTACACTCGAGCATTTCATTTTTCACCCCATCTATGCACGCAGCATTGCCATTCCTTAACATATTCATAGCTTTTAACATATTAGCCTAGTTAATCCTTCTACTCATCATAGCACTTACCCTATTTCTGTTACTTTCTTTATGTTTTAGCCATACAATTGCTCAAAATACTCAATCCATCGCTTTCTTATACCATTTTCAACCCCGATCATCTCACAACGTTTATTCTGAATGCCATAAGTCTTTCCTTGCACTCGTTATTTCACTCTCCTTATCCACATACAGAATAGATTCTTTATTCCTTCTTAAGCATTTTACATTCTTTCTTCTTCTTTTAATCTCATTTACTCCTAATTCTCCTTTAGTACCTTTTTTAAATTCACGTTTATCTTTTGGTATATGTCCCACAACTTTCTACCTTCCGTTTCACTCTTCAAATTAATCATACATTTATAAGCTTCTTAATTTTCTCACATTGCTTATTCTATCTGTTCTTTCAACCATGCATATCTTTTTAAGTTTCTCATCATAATAGGTCCACCAATATCTTTCACGCACTCATCTATGACCTCTTTTATTTTATTCCAAACACTTCCTATATTATTTTAATCTTTTCAACACTACATTATTGCTCATTTAAAGTCAATTTTTCACCCATCTTTATCCTGCAATTTTACAATATTCACTCTTACTTGATTATTGCTCTTATGCTGTTTCCTAACCAAATACCTACCTAAATAAACTACTGAGATCACTACGGAATGATACGTTCCAATTCAGCCTATTTATAGGGTTAAAATTTCACATTTTACACAATTTAACTTATCTTATCAATCTTATCTATATTTTCATACCCAAGCAAAAAATTAAATTTATATCAACCTTTTAAAAGATTATATCATCTCTTCGTCAATACAAACATAAAATTACTAGAAGAGTAATTGTTCACTTCTTTACTCCATAAGTAAGCAGTCTTACATTAAATAGTTACGTTATCGTCCGGTCTTAAAACATAGGCCATAGTGGAACAAATCAAGATAATTTTGTTAGTTTTCAGGATAGTATTATTAATATTATTAATTATATTATTATTAATATTTGCACCGCGTCTTACTACCCGTTCGGGTTATACGCACTTACGCTAATGTGTAATGGTAGGGTGATTGTGAGATGTAATGTAGGACCTACAGTTTAACGTGGGATCCGAACCACGGTGGAGGCCTGGCATTCCTCACATTCACAAATTGTGATTAATACACATCTTATCAGAGGGGAAGGAAGGGTTTGGCAATCAGATAGATCTGTGTCGGGACCAAGGATTGAACCTCGAACCCTCAGAATAGAAGTCTGACACCTTACCCCTAGACCACCAGGTCACCATTTCAATATAGTATGAATCTACATTTATTTTAGTAAGCAATTAACAACTATTTACTAACTTATCGAGAAAACACATAATTAACTAGTTTATTTTAACACAACACTAAGATACGTAATTAACTGATAATTATATAGTTTAATTTATATCATTCATAGTTCACCAACACCATTTATATTTATGAAGAAACTGATTAAACTAGTTTAATATTAATGTACTGGTATTTTTAAGATGGAATTTCCATAAATTAGACAATACAAACTAATTAATTATATCATTTCAAGTTTTTTTCTGTCACTTATCTCAACTTTTGCTATATTATTGTTTTCATATGGTTTTTTAATCGCGTTTGCATGAAAATTATTGTGTACTTAAGACATTTTTTATCAATTGTTATCCATTTTTAATTTCTTTTAGTTACATGCCTTATGAAAGAACCAATTTGTGGTTGGACTGACAACATTTATGGACCTACTGGTGCACAAATAGGATACTATTCTGGTTTTATAAAAACTGGTTTAAGGAATTCCAGTATTAAGATAGATATAATACCTGCAGACTTGGTCATCAACTCCATCATTGCGGCTGCCTATGTTGTAGGCATAAGGTAAAAATCATTCCTAGTAAGTCATTTGATACACAGATTTACAAATAATAAAAAAAGTATTATGATAAGTCATTCACAGAACACCCATTCAAAATAGCTTATCGGGCCTAAAAAGAGAGGTAGAACATTATTGTTGGGTGCAGTCTTTAGGATGGTTAATCCCTCTCAATGTTTGTTTGGTGGTGACTCTTTGCAAAATATGTCAATACTTTTTCCTTATGGGTAAATAATAGGTCTAGGACAGTAAAAGATGATGATCCTGAGTTCTTGCCTTATCTCCAAAGCGATTTTGTTTGTCGAAGAAAGGAGACCACACACATGACTTGGAATACTCTTATAGAAAGTATTCTCAGTCCTGTCATTCATTTTTAGTCAAATGTTGTATATGACACACGAATAGGAACCAAAAAATCTTTGTCTAAAATATTTGGATGAAATAAAATCATAATTTGGAAGATGATAGAGAGGAGGAAGTGGGGTGAATAGATGAAAAGAAAATATTTTGAACATTAGAGAAAATGGTTAGTATGTAGAGTAAAAGTACGAAAACCCCTTTCATCGACCACAAAGCTCAACATTTCTTTGTTATTCACTGGCCCTTTATATCTTTCCCAAAACCCGTTGCCACTTTGTTGACAAAGAATGTCATACACCTACCCTGAGAATTGAAGAGGTTTAGTTCCGATGTTCTGTAAACTGAGATATTTCAATAGTAAACGCTTAGAAGAAAACTTCGTTAATGAATGGTAACTAGTATACGAGGAAGATCTGCTCCGTTATTTTTCAACCCTTCCCTCCCCACGAAGAACCAACCCTTAAATGCAGATATAGACATTAGCTCTAATATTTTCCTAAACGAGATTTTGTATTTTTTACAGAGCTTACATAAATGCATACAGACATGTACAAACACCTGCAGGCACACATATAAATATAAAAACCTCAACTAACGAAACCAATGTATTGAGCGAAGAAAAAAAGAATCAGCTATCCACCAGCCATCCATGATTAAACGAATAGAAGACACTGACAGGAAAGGCCCCTTCAATGATGGTTAGACGAAAAACAACAACTAAAAGTATAGTGTATGAATTTAGTTGACTAGGGCATTAAAACTCGGTATTGAGAGAACGTGGTTCTAGCACAAAATTGATATCGATGAAGACATAAAGTGCTTCTCCTTTATTTTTAGCTTTCTCTTAGCCATCAGTCATGGCACAAGAATTTATGACAGTTAATTAAGTAGAAATGGTTACAGCTAACTGATATAAAAATATATCTATACTTAGAGAATATCAACGAAATATTAATAATATATCTAATTTCTAATATAAAATTGTTTAATATATATATATATATAATTGTTTTATTTATATATATCCTAGATATTTATATCCACTTCACAATGGTTTGTTTCATATTGTTGGCAACTAGCTTTACAGATGTATTTAATATCAAGGGAACTGAAAATCAATCGAATTATTTTTAATTCATACATATGAGCCTCTAAGAATACAAGTGGTGTAAGTCATTTTTTCTCATTTTGAGATAATTGGAGGTAACGTTAGATCCATATAGAAAACTCACCGATTTTTCTGATCTTTTCAAAATAATTAGGTGCATATATAAAGGTTCAACTTAACTTATGCACTAATCAAATTAGAAAATATAAAAAACTTATCTAGTTAAGAATTTATTTTTACAATTAATTGTATTATTTGATGACTTAGACCATTTGTGCTGTGAACAATTTTTAGAATTAGGCAATTAAATAACTCAAAAACTGTTTGTCTAAGTTATGTATTTTTTTAATTGTTAATTATAGATCAAAAAACTTATTTATGTTAAATTTAACGCTATTTATGTTAAATTTAAATCTCCCTAATTTGACACTTATTACGTGGCCATTGTCACTCCCATCACTTTGAAAGACTAAACAAAGTTATTTTTCATAGTAACACTGTAACTTCAATAGAGATTTATTATCACTAACGCTAAACAAGATTTTGAAAATAACTAATGACCAAAAGTAAAAATCTAATGTGTTGAAAGACACACAAAAAAAAAATTAAGCAACATAAAACACAAAACCCAACTTTCTCACATAAAATAATTTACATTATCGACTTAATTGGAATTTTTTATTGATCAATACTCCCACCTAAAACAAAAATTACAGTTAGCAAACAGTTATATTGAAACAATATAAGTTGCATTAGTAATAAGCAATGCCTAATGGATTATTTTTAACTAGGCCCTACAAAAGATTTAAGCAACATAAAAACATAACCAAAATTATTCATATAAAATCATTTTCAATATCAGCTTAATTGTATTATCTTACCTTCATTGGAGGTTGTTTCACTTTATGGATCATACTCGGAGCCAGATGATGAATTTATTAATTCATTTTCGATCGTAAAATCATTAAGTGTGGTCATTATAACTTAGAAATTTGAATCAGACCATCTAAATTCAAAAGCACATCACGACTTACACCACTTGTTCTGTCAATAAATGCGTTGGTGTGTTAACAATCTCAAACATTTAGTGTAATCTAGTGGCAAACAAATAAAGTATGACCTACACCACTTTACCAGTTGACAGAATGAATAATTCTTCACATGCTTACATTGTTAACTCAAATATGAAAAAAAGTGACTTACACCACTTGAATTCTCAGGGGCTCATATCTTGAAGCTTATACACTTACTGATAGAATATACAATCTCGGTCAGTAGAAAATACTTACTGGTAAACCCTACAGTCCCCGCCAAAACAATTTTATTACATCAATAGTCAAATTCCTCTGTAACAAAATATTAAAAGAGATAGGTGTCCCTAATACCCTTTCCAAAATTCAAACTAATATAGAATACACTAAACATTGGTTACATAGTGAATGATAGACCAGAAACCCTTGGCAACATATTAACCTCATACCTATATCTCATATATGCTTATCTCAGAACCTCAGTGTCATATACTACTCTCAGGGAATTATGATATACAAATCACACTTTAAATTTGTAAATCACCGAAAACACAAACGGTGTTCCTACCCCAGACCTATTTCTTCTCTTTACAACACAGTTATACAATAATAAATACAAACAGCTAGTGGTTACACTCCCAATTTACCAATGATTGTTAAACTTTACCAGTTAATTTCTCAGACAGTGGATACTTCTCAATGATCTGGTTACCTTACCCAAAAGGTAGTTTCTTAAGGAGACTCACGTAAGCTTTCCTGGAATCCGTATAATTCCCAACCATAAGGATACATATCAACACAGGAGTTACAATATACTCTATCAACCATGGTCCACTCCAGTGGGGAAACATCTTGGCAGGTATTTTATTAATCACTGAACTAACAGGAAAACATTTATACATGACTTGATCACCTACTATAAAGTATTATGGGACCCGCCCCCTGTAATACACAGTGGCAACTCCCTTTTCGGAACTCTTCAACTTTTGAAAAGCTAACCAAAACTTTTCATTTTATTAAGATCATGCAGCGTCACCTATCAGAGTGTCCATATCGCATATAGAGGGTGAATTAATTGACTGTTTAGCAATATACACGTACGAATGGTATAATTATACTCTAAACTACTGAAATCACCATCCGCCAACTCTTAGAAAAAATAACACACAAGCTCCTCTCAACAACAAGACAGAGGACCTTACTCCTCATGACTCCCAGCACCTTTTGATCAACAGACATCGACACACAAAACTCCACCTTATCCTCAGGACTAAACGGGAATAACAAATACCATAACTACACATTTACAATACTCGAGGACCTCGCAAGATAATCACTCCCCAGAACAACATAACATATCAATTTAGGCACCACCATATATATATATGCAAATATACTTCCATGCATATTAAGATTCATGTCTAATAATAGAATTAATTTAAAATATAGTTGTAGGTAGATTGTATTGCTTGCTGTCGAATATCATCGTATTTATATTCATCCAGCAACCAGGGGAAGTACTGTTGTTACATTGATTTTTCCGTCCTTATTAATATTTAAAATGATATTTTAAAGTAAATATTTTCATTTTTCTTCTTTTCAGTTATTTTAAATTAAATTCATATTTTCTTAACGAGAGCCATGTTTCTATTTTTCTTTATTTTAGCTGCACGAGTTCGAAGCATGGTTTATTTCCGGGTTGTATTACGCACTATTTAAGAGCAGGTGCATAGTTAAGCCATGCCTATTTTTAGTTTTCGCGCTTAGATAAAATAACCCCATTGGTAGATGGAAAGAAATCAAGTAGTGACCTGGGTTTGAGAGTACGAAACTACGGGGAATACAGACAGACACAAGCCTTGAAAGACGACTCTAGTTTGGTACGAGATTTGACAGAGGGATGTATTGTTTTTTCCTCGTGGTATCGTCAATTAAAACAGACGTGTTTTATACTGGTGCTCATGCAGAGTTTTCACATTTAATTAATTCATTATTTAAGATCAGTTTTGTATTCTTTCTTCCTAGTGGTATCGTTAAATAAAACAGACGTCCTTTTTACTGGTGTTCGTGCATAATCCTCACATGATATAAACTTAATAGGTACGATCGTAGCAAATGGCGCCCATCACGCGGCACGATATCACGTTATATATACCATACCGTAACAACTCTTAATTAGAACTTCGACACAATACATCATTCTCATTCTGACGTAATATTCAAAACTTTAAACGTAAAATTATAGACATATTAAATAATAGAAACAGAAAACCAAGTACTCTCCCTTCGAGCCTCAAAATAATATCCATAGCCTGGATAATGCCCTATTCTACACACAAAAATAAATTCTAGACACCCAACTAATCTAATAATATCAACAGTTCATAGTTCATTAGATACATTTTAGATACAAAATTAAAATACATTACAGGTGCCAATATCAGTCCACTATCATTGCTGGATATATGCAATGAATAATGCTCGGTTGGTGGTGATATTGGTAAATAACAATGTCCCTGACACTTAGCCTCCAGCTTATCCTCGGCAGTCTGTTGCTAGTGCCAGATCCAATGCCGGAAACGTCTTTTGTCCATCGACGCAGTTAAATATTGTTTTATTCTTCATTGCTCTGGAATTTTGACATTGGCTGCTTTGCTAAGACTTCTGGGAGATATATACCCACGCATTGATCAGTGCGCCATTATGGTCTACCAACCAGTAACCAGCTACGCCATGGCTCGATTCCCGACGACACATTATCGTGTCGGTGTGACAGCTAACGAGGTAATAGTGCAGCCTCGGCCCGCGCTCGTGATGGTCTGTTCATTAAATAAATAGATAGGACGAGTATTAACCAAAGGACACCATATTATAATTACAAAAGTTCCAGATGTGGGGGTTTCTGGGATTTCTTCCTGTCGCGTAGCTAATTATTATAATTAGCACGTTACAATAGATTTTACCCACAGCATCGTTCGAATTAATGCTAAATTTAAAAACAGGTCAATTACTACGTTACTATTCCCAGAGTTTTAATTTCTAGCACAGAAAATAAATCACTCAATATATTAGGTAGAGATTATGAAATCTTTGGAGATGATAAAAGCAATATCTTCATGACTATAAGATTAAGGCAAGGCTACTTTATAAACGATGCTAGTTGTTTTATCATGAGGAGTGATCAGTTACAGGCTGCTACAAGATTTATAAGGGAGAAAGCAACATATACTTTTATCCTTTAGAAAAATATTTACCGTGGAGATCAACGTTTACAACTTTTTTTATTTCTTTATTCATAGATTTGAAATGTATTAAGGCTGGTAACTTTTGAATCACAATATTATGAAAGGGAAAAATCTATATCGTTACATGGGTTGTACGCTTATAGACTAATTGCACTAATGTGTTAGGTTGGAAAATTGGATTTTGATACCAGAATTAACATTTGTGTGGAAGAGAGTGGAAAACACCCAAGTGAAATTCGTCCGTGATCTCCCACCAGATGAGAGTGACGGGGTAGAACACGTAGTGGTGTAATAATTCAACCCAAATCCTGTCTGGGACTCATAATGTTTTCTGTTGGTAAGAGAGAAAGAGCGAGAGAGAGAGAAAAGTGTTTATATCAATGAGGGATATTATTGAAATTGCTGCTCTAAACAAAGTGTCCACGTCACATCCCGCTGAGGGAACAAAACACAGCCGTAATATACAGGATGAATTCACGGATAAAGTCATTACCACATGCTCAGTTGGGTAGTTATAAGTCAAAAGCATACTTTGCAAAAAATCCGTTCTTCCAATAACTTTTGAGAAATACTAGGGGGTGACGTGGCAACACTGCCTGAAATTTACACCAAACGTGTAATATGTTAGTTCACAATAGGTCCTCAGAGGTTATTCCTCACATGGCTTTGCATTGCCCCAAATGGAGTATGAACTCGGTGTGCAGGTGGAAAAGTATGTCAACTGTGATACATAATCATAGCTTTGTGGCATCACAGGTGCTCTGCGATTACTTCACTTTCAAAATTGACCAATCAAAACCTTATCCAGCAGAGGTGTGTACAAAATTGAGAGTTGATATTTAAATAAGGTTGGGAAATTGGTCAAATTGTCTTTGAGGGTTCAGATTGATTTCTGCAGAAGCTTCGCGAAATTTATCTGTTTTAATCTTAGAAATACGTAGATGGTCTACTTAGAAGTAAACAAAACAGAATTCTGTAACGACCAATAGATCTATCACCACTTCACAATTTCTTATATTCTACAAGACACGTAATTTGTTAAAATACTAATAACTTTAAAATTAATAATTTAATGTCTTCCAATTGTATTAAAAATGAATTTTGAATATATTTATGTATGTATTTATTTCAAAGTAAAATAGGAGTCTTTCAATCTCATAAACTACATAATATTGTTAGCCATCTTTGCCATGTAAAAATTTTAATTTGTTCCTCCATTACGTTATGTTGATGCAATATTTAAAGCGAAATGATATATATATGCTTTTATGCGTGTTTTTTTTTTACAGGAAGCACGATGAAATTCCTATCTACAACGCCGTAGGAAGTATTAATTACAATTTCCTTGAATGTGAAACTATATGTTTAGAGGGGATTCTTGAAAGACCCTTAATACACTCCATCTGGTACCCATGGTTGAGGACCTTTCAAAGCAAGTTCTTGTACCGTTTGTTGGCCATCTTCGTCCACGTAATACCAGCAGTACTGCTAGACAATTTGTTATGGATTAAGGGAAAGCCTCCCATGTAAGATTATATATTAGGAAACTATAATATTTATTAATATCCTTTATCCAAAATAATGTTTATGTCATTAATATTAATAATTGTTAAAGTAGAAAACTAACAGGCTTGACAACTGGGGGAAAAACGTTTATATTAAAGAGGGGTGTGACTAAGTTACTCCCTAAAGGCACTTTAAAAAGTTATCTTAGCTCTTATTCCAACTAACTAAAAATAATTCAGGGAGGGAATAGTCAATGGCTCTTCTATGTATTCCTCTAAGAGTATATATTGTGAATCATATAAAACAATAATTTTATTTTTAAAGTACTAAATTACATTTATTTTACTTTATCTAAAAATGATTGTACACATGACTAAGAATAATGTTGGTTATATTATAGAAACATACATTACTTATTATATAAAATGCTAATATTTTAATGAATGTTTGAGGCTTATAATACAGAAAACGCGGTCTTACAGTTAATTTTTTTAGAAGGGTTCGGCTTATAATGATACATTTTATTGGATTGTTTATTTATGCTGTTTACAGATATAATGTCCTCAAAATATCTATGTAACCCTCGGTTAAAAGTATATTTAATTTTAAAAATAATGTAATTTTATTCACGTATGAATCATATAATATTTTTTAATAATTCTGATTTTATTTTTTAATTCAGCCGATGACTTCCGCTTGTAATTAGTCTTATGCATATTCCTGATAAGAAGCACTAATCCGCAATCATGTTAGCACCCTACTTTACTTAGTACCGCTTTTCTTCAACATAAATGTCTTAGAGAAAACGATCTTCATGTTTCTCACTAACTTCACCAAGATTTTGCACAAAAAATTCCAAAGGTGAATGTAAAGAGTTACATGGTACATCCAATTTTTTCATGTGAATGAAGGAGTTTTCCCATAATTTCATGAGTTGTCTGGTTTATTGTTTCCCAAGAAATTGCTAGATACACCTTTGAAAGCCTTGCAAGCTAACAGTTTAAATTAATTCGGAAAAGAATCATAAGTATTATCTTTGGTAAGTTTAATTATCTGTGGACTAAAAAAAAATTCCTTCTTTTATCGTTGCCTCTCTAAAGGTGAGGAATTTCTGCTGCATATATAGTCAACCAGGGTCAGCCCTTTTCATAGATTTGACAAAGTTTTTTACTAAACCAAGTTTTATATGACGTGGTGATAAGATTATCATATTTTCAGCATTAACTAAAGTATCATGTAATTTTTTTTTTTCCCTGGGTTCAGTTTCTGACGTTTGTGCCAAAGTTTCACAGAGTAGTGGTTGTCCTAGGCTCGGTCATCCCATTGACAGTATTAATAATGCACTAATACATAAATTTAATATCCTAATGACATGCCTAGCAAGATTAAATTTAGGGCCTACTTTAAAATCATCACATATGTTACAACAGTTTATTTTGTCAAATATATTTTCAGGTTTTCATAAGTTTCTTTCATGCGCAATGCGTAAGCGATTGGTATGGAGTGCTGGTTGTTAACATTTTGAAAAGGGAAAGGTTTTACACTATGCTTTGATGAGTCAATGAAAAAGTCACCACTCCTTGGTATTGTTATCTTGTTCTAATGCAGTCATAACCATATCAATATACACGCAATAAACCTTATCACCAAATGAATCACAATAATTTTTGTATTTAGTGAAATATTTGTATTTTTCTGCAACATGTTCAAGCCTTGTAATCATAATCCAAATAATTCAGCCTGAATTTACATGGTTCAAGTTTCTTACTAAGTCACAAAGCTCATCCTGAGAGATAACAATGTGGTTCATTTAATGTAGAGGGCTGAAGGTCTGGGACTTTATGTCCTATTCCATTGAGATCTGCTCGTCCCGTTTGCTGTCATCAACAACGGTCTATGGTTTGGGTGGTTTAGAAACTGGCAGGTCTTGTCTGTAAATCACTGTTCTGATGGTGGAGGGTAATAATTGATATTGTATACTACTATTGGATCGTTGTACTGATACCTGCATATCATTGCACTAAAATATATTCTAGATTTTTTATTGGGAAAAATTATATTAGAAGACTACACGTAGCATTCTAATTAAAAGTTTACTCGTCAAAGGCTATCAAATTACATGGATATTTAGCTTTCATTGTTTCATTTGAATCAAAACTTATATTTTCCCTCTTCCGTCAACGATTAGAAATTTAAAACGACCACTTTCCCAGCTCTCTATCTATTCGTTGCACTAAACTACTGAAGTATGAATTAATAAGCTGTTATTATTTTTAACCAAAGATAAACATTTTATTTAGCGATATAAAATAATAGTCAAATAATGGTTTCCATAGTGATGTAAACAAAGAATGATTGTACAGTATAGCCACTCCCAACACATAATGAAAATATGGAAAATTCGCAAGGAAAAAATAATTATAGTTTAAGGCTAATATTTTTGCAAGCATTCTGAACCCCTGACCTTTAAAATGACTTCGTTGGTTAAAATCGGTAAAACCGTTTGCAATTAATTTCAACTACAAAAAATAGGCTTACTAAATGATATATAAAAATGTGCGTAAGTGTGTGTGCGTGAGGAAAGATAGTAGGCCTATGTGTGAGAGAAAGAGTGTGTATGAGAAAAAGTGAGAGAAAATATCTGAAAGAAAGAACTATAATATGTGAGAAAGAACGCGTGATAGAGTTTGTGAGTGTGTGTATGAAAATAAATGGTACGGCACACCGGACAGACTTTCTCTCTCTTTCTGTAAACTCGTAAGATTTCTGAACGGAATAATGTACATTGTATCATCACCACTCCACATAAGAACACGCATAGAATAATATACAATGATATATAATCAATGAGAAAAGAGGTGCATCTTTGTCCGCCTAAGAGCATTTCAAACGGTTTAATGTCTTCCACAAGGGTCAACACTTCGTATTAAAATTTCTATTTCTGTTTAAAATTTTAACATTTTATAAGGTGTTGCACATCTTCAAACCATCGCATTGATATTTAATTATTCATTTATACATTTTGACCAATAAAAAAATGTAAATATTGACTATTAATTCTAAAATGGAGATAGATCATTGCTATGCAAACATTTATCCTAAAAGAATTAAGGAAAAATAACATACTTTTTAGATACTTATATTTAATTACTCTATGGCATTGGATATATATTTCGTTAAGACTTAAGTAGTATATGTTTACAACTAAAGCTCACAAAATTGTATTAATATATTTGCAAATATCTCAGAAACTGCTGCTTTTATAAAAATATATGTCAAATAAAAGTTTTTTATTTATAATAGTCCTACAATTTTTCAATGATAAGTTGTTTAGTTTCTCCA